>CAIGQV010000260.1:1016992-1052475 GCA_903798115.1 Danio jaintianensis | reverse complement strand
TATTTCTGAAAACAAAACAGCATTTTTTACTTGTCTAAAACATGATTCATTTAAGATTTATTTTTTATATATATATTTGGACTAGAAACAAGACTACAACTCCAAGAAAGAAAAGCATATATTGAGAATACTATAGTATGTCTTGTGTGCAATGTGGATATGATATATTATAATATAGTGATTTAGCAATAAGAAATTAAACGTTGAAGAATTAAAATGTCTGAAACACTTGACTGCTGTAAATGTCTAATGAGAAAAATCTAAATAATTGCTTGAGCATGGACCACAAAACCAGCAATAAGTGTTAAATTATTTAAAATTATATTTATATATATCACCTGAAAGCTGAATGAATAAGCTTTCATTCGATATATGTTTATTATAATTGAACAATATTTGGCTGAGATACAACCATTTTAATATGTGGAATCTGAGGGTTAAAAAAAAATCTAAATACTGAGGAAATTGTCTTTAAAGTTGACCAAAAAACATTGTAAAAAATGCTGGGTTCCACACAATTGATTTGTGTTGGGACAACATGAAAGAATTACGTTGTCCCAAAAAACCTCAAGAATTGTGTTGTTTCAGCTCATTTAAAATTAATAGTTTGAGCAAACAACAAACATATTTTTTTGAGTGTGAGCATAACTAATTAAAAATTGAGTTTTGATATATTTAGGGTAAGGTGGCACAGTGGCGCAGTTGGTAGCGCTGTTGCCTCACAGCATAAAGGTCGCTGGTTCAAGCTTCGGCTGGGTCAGGTGGCATTTCTGTGTGGAGTTTGCACGTTCTCCCCGTGTTCGCGTGGGTTTCCTCCGGGTGCTCCGATTTCCCCCACAAGTCCAAAGACATGCTGTATAGGTAAATTGGGTTAAGCTAAATTGTCCGTAGTGTATGTGTGAATGAGAGTGTATGGGTATTTCCCAGAGATGGGTTGCAGCTGGAAGGGCATCCGCTGTGTAAAACATAAGCTGGATTAATAAAGAGACTAAGCCGAAAATAAAATGAATGAATGAACATTAAGGGTGGAAAATGTACAAAATATCTTGATTTTGGCATAAAAGGAAAATCAATCATTTTGACACATTCAATCTCTTTGGCTATTTCCAAAATATACATGTGAAACATAAGACATAAGCTTTTAGTGTCACAAATGATTTGTTTTTTTCTTGCACAACTCAGCAGAACAGCAGTCAAATCACTTTTCATTTTCTGCACTAATTGATAAATGACAAAAAAAAAAAAGGACCAAACCTTTGCTTATTGCTTTTAGAGTTGAGAAGACATTTCATCAAGGTGTGAAAGTGACATGATGATGCTGGTGTCGTAGTTCTGGGATTCGCAGGCTGGAAGAGGAGGAGATCTGCTCTTAGGAGAAAGTCTGAACATTTCCCAGATCTCCTCCCTCGGCTCCACCCCAAACCAGTGGAGCTTTCACAGCAACAACAAATACGACAGCTTCGCAAATATTACCGCAATCACAGATGAAGGATGGTAAATGAGCGCTGAAATCAGAAGAGCTTCAAAGCAGGATGTGTTTCAGAGTTTTGCAGGCAAGTAAACTGACATATCAGTGCAGCTTCAGAAAAAACAAGACGAGTAAACACCCACAGAGCGATGTCTCTAATCTATGACTTTTAAACTGTCCCTTTCCAGCAGTTTGGAGTGGCTGATGTTGAAGCAGATCAGCTCTTTTGATGGGATTAAGGTTTCTCATAGTAATTGGGGGAAGGAGGGGATTCCCGCTGGGAGCAGATCTCAAGTTTTTCCTGCGGTCCACTGGGAATCGCAAGGGGACACAATTCTGCTTTTCTATTTAACCGTCACCTCTAATTATAAGGTGTATACTGTTATATCTTTCTCTCTCCTAAAATAGAAACTTGGTTTAGGTAATGATATAATCTTGGGTGCAAACAAGGCTCATTAAAGAGTCTTAGTTCTAGCAAAAATGAACTAAAAAATGAAAAAGCTTAATTACTCACCTCCAAAGACTTGCGCTATAAGTCAATTGGATGAACTAAATTGGCCGTAGTGTAGGAGTGTGTGTGAATGTGAGAGTGTATGGGTGTTTCCCAGTGCTGGGCTGTAGCTGGAAGGGCATCCTCTGTGTAAAACATATGCCGGAATAGTTGGCGGTTCATTCCGCTGTGGCGACCCCTGATAAAAAAGGAACTAAGCTAAAGGAAAATGAATAAATTACTCACCCTCATGTCATTTCAATACCATGAGACCTTCGTTCATCTTCAGAACACAAATTAAGTTACTTTAAATTGAATGGGAGAGCTCCCTCATCCTCCATAGACAGCAGAAAACTAAATACATTGTCAATATCAATGTAATCATACGAAGCTCCAAAAGCCATTTTGTGCTCCAAATACCTGTAAATTTGACTTTGTTTGCCTTTCATCCTTCATATACAGAAAGGGCCCCGACTTGTCCAGAAAAGAAACCAATAACATTGTCGAAATAGTCCATGAGCCAGTACCATGAAGCCAGATTAGCTGGCTAGCCAGTTAAGTTTCAGTTTAGTTTGCACTAATTCTAGGTTTTAGGTACCAAGAAGGTTGCTCAGCTCAGCTCAGATGCTCCATAATACCAAGGCATCAAAGAGTGATTAAAGTCAAAGTCCCTTAAAGGCAGGGGTGTCAAAACTTGGTACTGGAGGGCCGGTGTCCTGCAGATTTTAGCACCAACTTGCCTCAACACACCTGCAAGGATGTTTCTAGAAAGCCTAGTAAGAGCTTGATTAGCTAGCCCAGGTGTGTCTGATTGGGGTTGGAACTAAACTTTGCAGGACACCGGCCCTCCAGGAGTTTGGGCACCCCTGCTTTAAGGCAAGTCATTTCACTCATCGGCCATCTTTGAAATGCCTATCGCTCAGACATTCTGTTTGAATGGGGAAATATCAAATTCTCCACAACTGCTTGCCAAGCTTAAGATTAAATTTCATATTTAGAATCACCAATAAAATTAAACAGCAACCATCTCTTTAGTTTCATTTCTAAACGTTCGAATCACACAAAATCTGCAGAAACTCACGTCTGGTCCGAGCCCCTCCCCCGGAGAATCGTCAGTCTATAGCAATCGCTGATTGCCTGCTGTACTAGAAGGCGGAGCTTCATTCGCCATATTGACCGTTACACTTTGCCCCATTCAAAACTATGTGAGTGACACGTCTTGTGTATTCTATAGTCTTTGTTAAAGTCGAGCTGCCTTCATGTTACCTAAAACCCAAGATTGGTACAAACTATACTGAAACTTAACAGGCTAGCAAGCTAATCCTGCTTTATGGAACAGGTCAAATGTGTCTTCAGTGCAATCATGCGAAGCTCCAAGAACCCTTTTGTGCACCAAAAAAAAAAAACTGTAAATTTGACTCATTTTAAAAATAGTCGTCATACATGTTTATTTTGCCTTTTTGCAATGAATTTTGTCATTGATTTAATCAACGCAATTTCATTAATCTTCAGAATACAACGGATGATATTTTAGATGTAATCTAAGAGCTCCCTCATCCTCCATAGACAGCAATGGTCACGAAACATTTAAGAAATGCAGAAAAAAAAAACCCTGTAAATTTGACTTTATTCACCTTTGTCTTCTCTTCCTTGTCAAGGTTGCACGTTTACTATGGGCATTACCCAGCGGGCACCTTGACATCAAAACGACATCTAAAAACACATAAAAAATGCAAAATCGATTCGATGTCAAAACCTTGACGTCCATTTGACATCCACACATTGATGCCCTTTTGACCACATAAAGTAACGACACAAAAAGTATTATAACATAAGACATGTTTTATTCATGTGAAAGCTTCAGTTACAAATGACAAATTGACACAATTTTGTATCCCAATACATTTAAACTGCCTTGATGTCAAAATGACGTCAAATTGACATCTAACATTTGATGTCATTTTGTCATCATGGTAGTCAATTGGCATCAAATTGGTTTGCTTTTTTAATGTAATACTTTTTTAGGGGTTTTTCACCTTTAATCTGACAGGACAGTGGAGAGTATTGACAGGAAAGTGTGGGGAGCAGAGACACGAGAAGTATCTGCAAAAGACCTCAAGCCAGGAATCGAGCACCATAGGCTATTGCTGCTGACTCGGTTTGCATTTTTGTTTTTTGATGTTGTTTTGACATCAAGGTGCCCACTAGGTATGACATATTTGCCATTAGTCAGCAGCACAACATGCAATGGTAGTATTGCCAGTAGTAAACATGCAACTTAATCTGAAGCAGAAGACTTTGTTGAACAAATTCAAATTTTTGCTCCCCACACACTCCTGTCAATACTCTCCACTGTCCTGTTGGATTAATGCCGCGGTCACACTAGAGTTTGTGCATGCGAAATCCTGTTGTACGGTGCTGCAAAAAGGGGCGGGATTAAACAAGATGATTAGACATTTAAAAAAGCGAGCGATTGGTCCATATTTTAAATTTCTGTCCAGAGAGGTCATGTTTTGATCTTCGATAGGTCTCACACAGTCACGTGATGTGATTTCACAAGTCAGAGTTCTCCAAGCTTAAACTTTGCAACGCACCGAACTGCGAAACTTGTCGCACGAGCTTGCGTTTCCGGTCTGACGCATTTCGTGTGCGTATGAATGGAAGTCTATGGGCCGAAAAGTTCACTGTGACCGCAGCTAAAAAGTGAAAACCCCCTAAAAAGCAAACCAATTTGATGACAATTGACTACCATAACGACATGAAATTGGCATAATCAGAAATCGAAGACACATGTTTTTTGACACCAATGTTAGATGTCAATTTGACGTCGTTTTGACATCAAGGCAGTTTAAATGTATTGGGATACAAAATCTAGTGTAAATTTGTCATTTGTAATTGAAGCTTTCAGATGAATAAAAGATTTCTTATATTATAATACTTTTTGTGTCGTTATTTTGGTGGTCAAAACAACATCAATGTGCTGATGTCAGATGGACGTCAAGGTTTTGACATCAAATCGTTTTGCATTTTTGATGCGTTTTTAGATGTTGTTTTGATGTCAAGGCAGTTTAAATGTATTGGGATACAAAATCTAGTGTAAATTTTCTCATTTGTAATTGAAGCTTTCAGATGAATAAAACATTTCTCATATCATAATACTTTTGTGTCATTATTTTATGTGGTTATAATACTTTTGTGTCATTATTTTATGTGGTCAAAAGAACATCAATGTGCGGATGTCAAATGGACGTCAAGGTTTTGACATCGAATTGATTTGCATTTTTGATGCGTTCTTAGATGTTGTTTTGATGTCAAGGTGCCCGCTGCAACCTTGACATGGAAGAGAAGACAAAGGTGAACAAAGTCAAATTTACAGGTTTCTTTTTTCCTTTTCTGCGTTTCTTGAATGCCATTTCTGCTGTCTATGGAGGATGAGGGAGCTCTCAGATTACATCTAAAATATCATCATTTGTATTCTGAAGATGAATAAAATTGTGTTGATCAAATCAATTACAAAATTCATCGCAAAAAGACAAAAAATAAGCATGTATGACAACAAATTTACAGGGTTTTTTTCTTGGAGCTTCGCATGATTACAGTTGAACCACTGAAGTCACCTGGGATGATTTCTTGAATGTCTCGTGACCACTGCTGTCTATGCAGGATAAGGGAGCTCTCAGATTACATCTAAAATATCATCATTTGTATTCTGAAGGGCTCAGGGGAACGACTTGAGAATGAGTAATTAATAACAGCATTTTCAACACTTGAAGATCACAAATGATGGTAACCCAAATTCAGGGTATTACATAGTGCATACAAAGAGTTTTAAATGTAACATGCACAAAATAAATGACAAACATGATATCGCTGACTTTATTTTTCACATTGTGATACAAAACATCTGGTTGAACCTCGAACACTGTCATCCAAACTCACAGACAAGTCATTCAAAAGAGTGTTACTTTCCAGAATGTGTAGATCTTCGTTCCAGTAGCTTTACCAGCTTCTCAATAAAATTAAGAGAGCCGTTTTTGTTTCTCCATTGAGGATGAACAGTATACAAACTTTATTTTGTAGCCAGTCCAATAAACTAGCCAAACCAACGATCTTTCGAATTTCTCTGATTAAATAAATTCAAGAAAATAAATAAATAAAATGAGTACAGAGCATCAGTCATTACTCATCTAATCATGTTTGGCAAAATGATTTTAAATATTAGCAGGCTGCCATTGAGTGTCCTTAAGTAATTAACCACAATACATATTTTTTCCCTTTTATTGTACAAGAAAACTGACAAATAGCATGCACATTTGTCTTTTTATAATAAATACATAAATCCAAAATACTGAGAAAGTAATGGGTACATAAATAATTATCCTTCATTATTTTATGTGTACAGCACATTCCTTAGCAAAAGCCTGGAGAAGGTGTCGGCGCCAATTCTCTAGTGGTTAGTGCGTTGACACATAGCACCCAGGTGCTCGCGGCCACCCGAGTTCGATTCCCGGCTTGAGGTCCTTTGCCGATCCTTCACCTATCTCTGCTCCCCACACTTTCCTGTCTGTACATCTCCACTGTCCTATCAATAAAAGGTGAAATCTCCCCCCCCCAAAAAAAAGACTGGAGAAGGCAATCTGTAAAACAAAGAAAAGAGGGTGATTAATAATCAGCAATTACATAAAATGTTTAAAATGTATTACGTGAGAGATATAGTATAATAGTCAGAAAATGGAAATTGTGCAGTTTATTATCTTAATTATTAACCTTACATAAAATATTTTTTAAATGTTTTTTTTGATTCGTCAGGTTTTTTTAGGTCATGCAGAATATAATGGAAATATAGAGCTTGAGGTGAAAAAAACAACAACAATTTGATATTTCAAATTTCATGAAACATTTAGTTACTCTTGTTTACCGGAAAAATTCAGCCCAATCTTATGAGGAAATGTAACTGTTTTTCATATTATTTAACATAAAGTGGCGAATTCGTAGGAATTTATACGATTTCATTCGTAAAAATTAGTTTTTTTTTTAGTAGGCCCCTAAACCCAAACGTCATTGGGGAATGAGCATATCGTACTAAAATGTATGAATGCAATTGTACGATTTCATACGAATTAGCCAATAAGTCAAAACGTTATACATTGCGTTGATAAAATCAATTACAAAATTCAGGGCATCAATAATAAGACAGAAGCCATGTGATAGATGCAACGCTATCTTGCGGCAATTTGTAACTTTTTGATTTAGTGGCTAATTCCTATGATTACGTACAATCTCGTTCATACATTTTAGTATGATTTGCTCATCCTCCAATGACGGTTGAGTTTAGGGGTGGGGTTTGGTGCCACGCCTCCTTTCAAAAATCGTACATTTTCATACCACTGAACTCGTACGTATTTTTACGAATTAGTAAAATAGTTAAGTTTCCTCCTGAGATCAGGCTGGATAGATGGCAAACAACTGCATTTTCAGCAATGTGTAGAGAAGGCTTCATTGGAAGAGCTTAACGATAGAGCTTTTTCAAATATATCTAAATGCGATAAACATCACAGTCTAACCTACAAAAGTTCACGCAACTTTAGTGGAAAAACATGTCTGATGCGCAAACTGAGCAAAACAACAAAAGCACAATTTGGTATTTGAAATATCATGAAACGTTTACAGTTAACGTAATGAAACGTAATGTGTTTTACGTATTTATACAATTTAATTAAGTTTTTTAAAAGCAGGTGTGTCCCCAAACCCCACCCCTAAGCCCAACCGTCATTGGGGGATGAGCATATCGTACTAAAATGTATGAATGCGATCGTACAATTTCATACGAATTAGCGAATAAGTCAAAACATTACACATTGCAATGATAAAATCAATTACAAAATTCAGGGCATCAATAATAAGACAGAAGCCATGTGATAGATGCAATGCTATCTTGCGGCAATTCGTAACTTTTTCATTTAGTGGCTAATTCCTATGAATTCGTACAATCTCATTCGTACAGTTTAGTACGATTTGCTCATCCCCCAATGACGGTTGGGTTTAGGGGTGGGGTTTGGTGCCACACCTCCTTTTAAAAATCGTACATTTTCATACCACTGAACTCGTACATATTTTTATGAATTAGTAAAATAGTTACGTTTCCTCCTGAGATCAGGCTGGACAGATGGCATACAACTGCATTTTCAGCAATGTGTAGAGAAGGCTTTATTGGAAGAGCTTAACGACAGAGCTTTTTCAAATATATCTAAATGTGATAAAAATATCAGTCTAACCTACAAAAGTTCACGCAACTTTAATGGAAAAATACGTCTGATGTGCAAACTGAGCAAAACAGCAACAACACAATTTGGTATTTAAAATATCATGAAACGTTTAGTTTACTCTTTTTTTTTTTTTTTAATTGTAAAAATCCAGCCCAATCCTTTGAGGACCATAATGTTTTTTTTACACATTGTAAAATACGTTAATGGCTAATTCGTAGGAATTCACACGATTTCATTCAGTTTTTTAAAAGGAGGTGTGTCCCCAAACCCCACCCCTAAGCCCAACCGTCATTGGGGGATGAGCATATCGTACTAAAATGTATGAATGCAATCATACAATTTCATACGAATTAGCCAATAAGTCAAAACGTTGATTGCGTTGATAAAATCAATTACAAAATTCAGGGTATCAATAATAAGACAGAAGGCATGTGAGAGGTGCAACGCTATCTTGCGGCAATTTGTAACTTTTTCATTTAGTGGCTAATTTCTATGAATTCGTACAATCTCATTCATACAGTTTAGTACGATTTGCTCATCCCCCAATGACGTTTGGGTTTAGGGGTTGGGTTTAGTGCCACGCCTCCTTTTAAAAATCGTACATTTTCGCACGACTGAACTCATATGAATTTGTATGAATTAGCAACTTAACTGACAAAACGTAAAATAGTTACGTTTCCTTGTGAGATCAGGCTGGATAGATTTTCAGCAATGTGTAGAGAAGGCTTTATTGAAAGAGCTTCACGATAGAGCTTTATCAAATATATCTAAATGCGGTAAAAAATATCATTCTAATCTACAAAAAGTTCACACGACTTTAATAGACGTCATTTCAACAGGATCACAGCACTGTCTACGAGTTTCAGATAAAAGCATCGAGAGTGAGTTTCTAGTTTTTTTTTTATTCTTATAGATATATAGAGCTTCTTTCGGACAGGTCAGAGAGAGCCGTGTCTAACTTTTCATGTTCTTTGGACAGACAGCAGAAGAAAAAAAATCAAGATGGAAAAAAAAAATGAGAAAAAAGGGGTTCCACATCTGTCTGGCACACAAGAGCAGGAGAGAGCTGGAGAAATGCTGGAGGCTAGCGCGTAGCAGAGCCTCTGTAATGGTGTCTCGTATGAGAAAACATCTGTGAATTTCCTCAGTGATCTACAACAAAGTCCAACTCAGAGGAGTCACTCAGCGGCTCTTTGAAGTTTCTGCCTGACAGAAAGCTGCCATTGTGTTCTGGCCTCCGCGCCGCGTAGCCTGACTCTGCTCTCGCTAATTTCCAGCATTTTCCCCTGAAATGTGATCCGGTCTGCTTTGGAGGGCTGGATGTTTAAAGGCAGCGGCAGAGCGGTGCGCTGACGGGATGAGGGTCAGCACATGAAGAGAGGGTCGCCCTTAACCCTTGTGTACAGTTCAGATTGACTACCCTTTGGTTATCTTGGGGGCTGTTTTTGCCCCATTGGCTTTCATTATAACCACATTTTTTGACTGCAAAGCCTTGACACCAAATAATCATGCATTCTTGATTGTTGGTGGTTTTCTCTGTTGGTAAGAGGTAAAAGTTTTAATTTTTACTGTTGATCATCAGTTGACAACATTAACCCTTTAGATAGGCCTGTGCAAAAAAAAGTTTCTGGCTTTTATAAGGAGTTCTGTGGAGTAAAACAGCAGATAATAGTGTGTGTGCAGAAATACACTTAGTATGTTCTGAGAGCTGAGCTGCTTATTTTGTATTTTCTCAAACATATCAAGATAAGTGCGCAAAGCTCTCTCTCATACTTGCTCACACACATTATACTCCATATAACCATATAATTTTAAGCCAGAAACTCTGATGATCAACAGTAAAAATGACAAATTTGACCTCTTCCCAACAGGGAAAACCAGCAGCAATCAAGAATGCATGATTATATGGTGTCAAGGCTTTGCAATCAAAAAGTGTCATTATAATGGAAGTCAATGGGGCAAAAACAGCCCCAAACATAACGAAAGTGTAGTCAATTTTCCAAGAGTGTATTGCTGAATTTTTGAAAAATGTCAAAGCATTTTCCCAAAATATGTGTCAAAATAAGATTTGTCACCAAAAATCATTCCAGTTGCTGAAACACAGAGAAAGTTGTGGCCAAATTAAGCCTCAAAATCACCTCAGAGGGGATGAAACCCCCCCGAACAGCACATAACACCCTCTCGACTGTGTGTGTGTGTGTGGCAGTGCAGATCTGACCCGCTCTGTTCCCGCAGGCCCGGGGTAATTGTTGAGGTCATGTCTGGCTTCCTCCAGCCTCAGAGCTTTAGGATTATACAGAGGGGCCAGAACATCTAGTTCACAGATATTGACTACGTTTACATAGACATCAGTAATTGTAATCTGAATAAGACAATAATATGATTCAAGTGTTTACATGAGTTGCTTTTTGAATGTTCCTTTCATGATCCTGTTTTACACGTTATAGCACATAGCTCAATTCAAGAGTTCCCACTTAGATATGCTTTAGCGTGAATAGCAGGTTTGGCATGCTGTCCCGGGAGAGAACCCTGAGCTCGAAGATAATTGAGCTCAAGGCTCCTGCCCAGTCAAGTAAGCATATAAAGGGGTTCGAGATCAGGTAGGTCTCGAGAGCTCCCCTTAGAAAAAGGGAGGAAAAAGGAGGAGATGGGGTGGAAGGGGGGATTCTTCCGAAATGAAGATAGATCGGTAGAGGAAATAGGTTTATTTATTGTGAGCTTGAATCGATCTGATTGGATTAATACTGATTACCGATGAGTAACCAGTCGTGCTCAATCATATCACGTGCTCCTCTCGAAATTAGTTTGTGAAACTTCACTTAACGTCATTACGTCAGCATTCAACGCTAGTTTCCTCCGGTGTTTCACACAACAACAGTTCGTGTTCATCATGGCACCATATGTGATTTTGGATGTTTCGTTTGTAATTTTGCATCAAGTTTAACTGTTACTTTCTCACACTATGTGTGCAAACGGACGACGGCGGCTATACATTCTCCACCACAGGCCATTTCATTCACTAACTTTTCATTCATTGTCACTTCAAAGTCAAGGCACATCATAATGTCCATTTCTTCCAGAATTCTCAGCATAGTCATCATTTCCCGCTCGCACCAAAAATGTGCCATTCTCATTTGTTTATTGTCAAACGCTACAAAATGGTAATAGTCTGATTAAGGTGTTTACATGTCTGTACTGCACTTCAATAATGCCACTAAAATATGGATATTCCACGTCTTAATTCCATTTGTTTAGTTTGATAATGACTTTACTCTGATTGAGGTCAAAAAAATTGCTGTTTACATTCTGGACTCTTAAGTATTGTCTTAATCTGAGTATTGGTGTCCATGTAAACAATGACTACGTTTACATGAACATCAGTAATCAAATGATTTGTCTTAATCTGAATAAGACAATAATATGATTAAGGTCTTTACATGAGTTGCTTTTTGAATGTTCCTTTCATGATCCCATTTTACATGTTATAGCACATAGTTCGATTAACGTCATTGCGTCACCAGCCTATCCACATTTCCTCTGGAGTTTCATGTAATTTCGGGTGTTTCATTTTAATTTGTAACTGCAGTTTGGCACTTTCACTTTCATTCAGGAACATTTCATGCATGCCTCCCGTGACAAACGAGATATTGGATGCGAGTATGAACTGCTGGAAGAGTGTTGTTTTAATGGAATTTGATACCGCACGCCTTATGGGAAAAACACCTCGGCATTTTGCGATGCACGTGTCTGCGGTCCTTCACTGACTCAGTAGGTGCAGAGAATAGTGTCAAACACCCGTGTGTGTATGGATTATCCTGTCGCAAAATGCAGCGAAAGGCCTACACGACGGTAATAGTTTGATTAAGGTGTTTACATGTCTGTACTGCACTTTAATAATGCAACTAAAATCGGCATACTCCACATGTCTTAATCTGATTTCTGTTTAGTTCGATTATGACTTTAGTTGGATTAAGGTCATCAAAAATCGCTGTTTACTTGGTAGACTCTTAATCAGAGTATTGTCTTAATCGCATTAAAATCGGATTATTGGTGTCCATGTAAACATACTGACGGACTCATCTTAGATTCCGCCTGACAGGGTTTTTTGAAGCCCCTGTTGCAGATGTTTGTCCTTGGGACGATCCAGAATCTCTTTGTTGTGGAATTAATCAAATGTTTTCGAGCGCAGAAGAGTGAGATGATTAGCATTCGGCTTTCACTAGAAACTTGTGTCCACAAACAATTTCGTGTGCAAATTAATATTAAACAATGGGAGGCCAGATGGAATTAGTGATATTGTTCATCAAATGGTGGAAAACAGAGCGGCGAAAAACATAAATCCTGAAGGATTTGCTCAAAGCTTGTTTTAAAGAGACTTGATTGAGTTCTCAGCTGCGCTATCTCAAATGTTTCTCCTTATATTCGAGAAATTTGTGTATAGATTTACATCAGCCAATATTGATGTGCGTACGTTAATAAAGCTGTAATGTAAATGTAGACAGGGCCTTAGTTTATTTAGTCTTCAAAAGAACAAAAAAGTTTTATAAAACTAGTTTGAGAATTGATAGACCTCTTCTGAATCTTTATAGTAGACCTGAGGGATTGCTGGAGTCTACTCGAAATAAAATAATAATAAAATAAAACTATTTTGGGGGCAGCGCGGTGGCTCAGTGGTTAGCACTGTGGCCTTACAGCAAGAAGGTTGCTGGTTCGAGTCCCGGCTGGGCCAGTTGGCATTTCTGTGTGGAGTTTGCATGTTCTCCCCCGTGTTGGCGTGGGTTTCCTCCGGGTGCTCCGGTTTCCCCCACAGTCCAAACACATGCGCTATAGGTGAATTGGATGATCTTAATTGTCCGTAGTGTATGAGTGTGTGTGTGTGTGAATGAGAGTCTATGGGTGTTTCCCAGTACTGGGTTGCAGCTGGAAGGGCAGCTGCAAGGTTCATTCCGCTGTGGCGACCTCTGATAAATAAGGGCCTAAGCCGAAGGAAAATGAATGAATGAACTATTTTGTTTTGGCTTGTTGCCAAGGAAACATTTCTCATTTTCGATCGTGCTACCCACTGCACCACCGTGACGCCCCATGACAAACTTTAAGTAAAATGAAATAGTGTGTTGCCCTTTAAGAAGTTTCACTTTACAATATCTTCTTTAAATATTTTTTATGCATATTCCTTTTGTTAAAATTTGAAATTCATAATTGAATTAATCTATTTCATTTGTAAAAAGGAATACTTTAATTTTATGTTATAAGATACTTCCTGTTTAGTCACTTCCTGTTGGTGTTCCTGGCTCTGTGTGAAAGCCATGTCAGACATGTGCTTTCTCGGGCGATCTAAAGTATCCACTTAAAATCGTCATGGGGGCAATGCTGTAAGTTCATGTTTTGTACATTAGACGTGTTCAAGATATTATGTCAGTGATTATTTTGTCAAAAATACAATGTTTTATAAGTTTGTGTACTATTGTAATTCCTACTGCAAGGAGAACTGTAGTCTGTTTATGTTATGGTCATTCTAAGTGCAATTTCAGTCTGAGAATTGTTGTATTATTTTATTGCAGTTTTCACCACAAATGCTAGTAAGAAGAGTGACAGTAAATGATCAACCTTACTACGACTCTGTCTTCACTGGCTATGGTTTAACTTGGTGTTAAGTCAGTTACAACACACTGCACGAGAACATACTTTCTTTCTTAACACAAATAAAATAAAGCCATTCTGGTTTGGCTTGTTGCCAAGAAAATATATCTCATTTTCACTTAGATTGAATTGATGTATATTTTATAAATATGGAAAAAGTAAAACTCTGCAAGAAAAAAGACAAACTTTAAGAAAATTTAATAAAAAAACAAAACTGTTTTTATTTTATTTCTCAGTGGTTAGCGACAGTGCTAACTACTGAGCCACCGTGCTGCCCATTTCTAAACATTTTTTGTTTTTTTTATTATTATTTAGAAGGAAAATAAAAACAAAGAACAAAGCGGTTGTCATATGGGTTACAGAATCAAGTCATAATACATTTGACGTACATTATCACAAATTGTTTACAATGACATACTCAGACCATTTTTGCCAGTACTTGTTGCACTTTTTTGAATCAAATCTTAGGTTAAAAGTCAGTCTCTCCATACAGTGTATTTCCTTTACAATTCCTATCCATTGAGCCCTTGTTGGAGGATCAGCCTGAAACCATTTTCCAGTTATGGCTTTTCTGCTACTTACTAAAAGGATTTGAATTAAGTATTTGTCAATAGTTGGGAATAATTTCTGGTATTTTCCCAAGGTATAATGTGATAAATGAGTAGTCCAATTCTTCTCCAGTTATCTTTTTTATTTCAGTCGCTATTTCATACCAGAAGGTTTGTATTTTTGGGCAATCCCAAAAAACGTGAAAATGGTTAGCCATTGAGGTTCCACATTGTCTCCAACAAGAGCCCAAACTTTCAATACCTGTACGCAATGCAGACAGTTTAGGAGTTATGAAGAACCTCATCAGATTTTTCCATAAACATTTCAGTTTTAATAACTTGTTTCTTATTTTCTCTTTGCCATGATGACAGCACATAATATTTGACTAGATATTGTTTAAGATACTAGTATTCAGCTTAAAGTGACATTTAAAGGCTTAACTAGGTTAGGGTAATTAGGCAAGTCATTGTATAATGATGGTTTGTTCTGTAAAGAATCGAAAAAAAAAAAATTTGCTTAAGGGGGCTAATAATATTGACCTTAAAATAGGTTTTAAAAAATTAAAAGCTGCTTTTATTCTTGCCAAAAAAAAAACTAATGAGACTTTTTCCAGAAGAAAAAATATTATAGGAAATACTGTGAAAAATTCCTTGCTCTGTTAAACATAATTTGGGAAAAATGATGCACTCTAAAACAATGACGTTTGCTGCTTGTTTAAACTACTTATTTAAAATGAGCTGAAAACAACACAATTCTTAAGGGTTTTTTTGGACAACTTAATTATCTTATGTCCAATCTACTTAAATTTGCAAACACTAAAAAGTTAACTTAATTCCTTCCTGTTGTCCCAACACAAATCGATTAAGTTAACTGAATTTGAAGCTAAGTGGATTGAACATAAAACAATTAAGTTGTCTCAAAAACCTTAATTTTGTTGTTTCAACTCATTTTAAATAAGTAGTTTAAACAAGCAGCAAAAGGCATCTATTTTAGTGTACAGAGTGCTCAAAAAATATCTGAAATCTGCGACAATTTAAAAAAGCGAGTTTCACAAAATCTTACAACATTTGCTTGATTTTTTTCACTAAATTCAGCTATCTCAGAATCGCGAAATCCAGGAGGGTCTCTCAAATTCAAATAAATATGAAGTGTGTACAAAGAGAAGACTACTAGGTAAGGTAATCGATAGCCAGAGACGATCCGATCTGCAGCACTGACAGTACGCGACAGATTTGTTGTTTTTGCTGCTGAATGTAAACAGGTCTGCGTTTACTCAGTGGCAGCTGCGAGCGCCATCTGGGAGGGCTTCAGCGAGGCCAAACAAAACAGGTTACACCTTCGGCCATGCCAAGTCCTGTAGCCCATTCCTGGTCTGCACAAACAACAGGGGCTAATCGCAATTTCATGCTCTGATTTTCCCCAGACCTCAATCCAAGCCCCGCAGGAAAAAGAAACTTTAGCTCATTTTCAGGAGATATGGGCTACATGCGCTTCCAGATGGCCGAGTGTTCGGGATTACACAACCAAACGAATTCATCTTAAACTATTTTATTTAAACCGTCAGAAATACACTCCATTAAATCACACTTTTTACATTCGTTCTGTTTGATGGGGTGTAAAAAGATTTTTTATGACAACACATATTTTTATGTTTCCTCCGGATGCTCCGGTTTCCCCCACAGTCCAAAGACATGCGCTATAGGTGAATTGGATGAACTAAATTGGCCTGTGTGTATGAATGCAAAAGTGTATGGGTGTTTCCCAATACTGGGTTGCGGCTGGAAGGGCATCCACTGCGTAAAACATATGCTGGATAAGTTGGCGGTTCATTCCGCTGTGGCGACCTCTGATGAAGAAGGGAATAAGCCAAAGGAAAATGAATGAATGAATGAAAGGCTTATTTGGAGAACATATAATGACAATTAATTAATTAATTGTACCTTTAATAATTCTATTATATTACATTATTACAGTATATTTGTGGTTTAACAGCTAATTTGTGTAAAATGTGGTTTCACATTCACTATACTGTTAAACATGACATGATTGATTCTAAATCAAACAATAAAAAAACTAATGGCTCCCATAAAAAGATTACTGTTGTCAACACTGATATTATTTTAAAAAGTCAGATCATGTGACACTGAAGACTGCATTAATGGCTGCTGAAAATTCTGCTTTACCATTATGGGGTTGTTGCTAGAAGGGATACAGCTGTGGCCGAAAGTTAATGAGAATTATTTATATTATTTATTACATTACCCATTATTTGTATTTTATTAATGTCTACCACTACTCCAACCCTCACAGTAATGTGAAAACAGTAATTATACAGAGTATTATTCATATTATTTATTAAATTACCCATTAATTGTATTTTATTAAGGCCTACCCCTAGCCCAAACCTAAACCCAACCATCACAGTAATGTAAAAACAGTAGTTATACAGAGCATTATTCATATTATTTATTAAATTACCCATTAAATTGTATTTTATTAACGTCTACCCCTAAACCCAACCATCACAGTAATGTAAAAATATTAATTGTTCTTCAGTGTCATAAGAATGATGCTATACTGGTGTGTGTATCTGCAGCTGTATCCCTTCTAGACTATTTACCCCATTACAGGAATACATTGGATGTCATTTATATTAAAATAAAGAACTCTTGAGTTGATTTGTAGTAATAATTCACAATATTACTCTTATAATTCGCTCATTCGGCTTAGTCCCTGATTTGTCAGGGGTCGCCACAGCGGAATGAACCGCCAACTACTCTGGCATATGTTTTACACAGCGGATGCCCTTCCAGCTGCAACCCACAGTTTTTTATTATCATATAGATTATAATAATTTATATTGTAGCTTTAAAAGCCAAAAGAATCTGGTTACTGTTGTAAAATGTACAGATCAACTCTAATATTGCACATTTTAATAACTGAAAAGTTTCCAAAACCGTTTTAGAGAACAAAAAAATCTGATAAAAAAAGATTAGAGATCTGATTTTTCTTTAAAAAAAAAAAAAAAAAAAAGGAAATCGACTTGTACTGGAACCTAAAAGAGCCTGTACACTGAAAAAAAGAAGATTAATTGGATTTACTAACATTTTTTTTAAGGTAATGTAGTTGTATGTGCTGAATTTAAACAAATTAAGTTTTTAAAGTTTTTTTTTTTAAACAAATTAAGTTTCAAGTTCAAATTAACATTACTAAATTGAATTACTTTGTTTAAATTCAGCCCTTATAAATGGTTTGCAACCACTTACCTTAAAAAAATTCAGTAAATCCAATGAATCTGACTTTTTTCAGTGTAGTTGAGGCAACAGACTTAAGTTAAGGAGAACGGATGGACAGAGTAAAGTCTGGTGGAGTAAATCTTCAATATTTCAGACACCGTGTGCTAATATCTCCGTCACTGCTAACACACAGTAATATTGCTTAAGGAGGCTAATAATATTGATTTAAAAAAAATTAAAAACTGCTTTTATTCTAGCCAAAATAAAACAAATAATACTTTCACCAGAAGAAAAAATATTATAGGAAATACTGTGAAAAATTCCGTGCTCTGTTAAACATCATTTGGGAAAAATTTGAAAAAGAAATTGGCTAATAATTTTGACTTCAACTGTAAGTTAAGGAGAACGGATGGACAGAGTAAAGTCTGGTGAAGTAAATCTTCAACATTTCACACACTGTGCTAAAACCTCCATCACTACCAACACACACACATGCTGGTGGAGATTTGGCCACAGCCCACATTCAAGTCCGAATGCAGGAGGGTAAAATCTCCCACTTTTATCCCGGCGGTATTCAGTGCTCATGCAAATGTGGGTAATTCAGCGGGGCATAGAAAGCCCTCAACAAATTGCAGGTGTTAGGAAGCCGAAACAAAGGCCACTACAAGCCCTAATGGCATCCAGCATCATTAGCAAGTCTTTGATGTGCGTCCTCCACTCACTCTTTTATCTCCTTCTCCCCCTCTCAGCCCTTCTCTTCCCACATCTTACGCTCTCTCCTTTTTCTCCTTTCCGCGCTTCTTCATTAAATCAGTCTTTAGGGAGGGAACCCACTCCTGTTCCCGACATCTGTTTGGCTCTTATGCCTGTCTGTCGCACATCAGTCGCTAATCTGCAGATTTCCTAAAGTACCTGTTTATTCGGCAAAAAATAAAGTGTTTACTTTCGTCGCCGGCTTTAATATTCGGGCACGATTATTATATGAGATGCAGCGCTTACTAGCAAACGAACATATTTAGCGAGAGCATGTTCTTGTGTATCAATGGCAGGTTACCTGCTTTACATCCCGGCAGGTTTTTGAAAGAGAGGCTTTGGAAACACTGCTATTCAAAAACTCTTGCTTTGAACTCTAGAGGATATAGAGACAGGACAATGCCAGTCTATTTGTGTTCCCCGCTTTGAAGTCCACCCCGTCTATTAGTATGAGAGTGTGTGTGTGTGCTGTCTGACAATAAATACTCCTCTATCTGAAGATTATGCCTGCAAAGTATCTGAAAGGTGCCACATTGCTTCGCATAGTCGGAAAAGAAAACACACGGCGCAGAACAAATAGTTAAAAAGCGAGGAGGGGAAAACTTTCTGGTGGTGTGCGGACCACTTTAAAAGAGATGCGGAGACGCTTTAATGAGCAATGAGAATAGGCCGTCCTGGGTTTATGAAGGGTTATTGAGGTATTACAGAGTACAGGTGCACGTGAGCTTCTGACATAACATAGAGGATCATCATTTACGCATTGTGCTTGATGATATCGCGTTAAAGGAACGATTAACTTTTTATATTTTGAAAATAGGCTCATTTTATAAATCACTTCGAGTCAACCAGTTGAGTTTTAGCATTTTTTAATCCATTTAGTCAATCTCCAGGACTGGTGGGAGCACTTTTAGCTTAGCTTAGCATAATTCATTGAATCGGATTAGACCATTAGCATCTCGCTCGCTGAGTAAGAGAAGTGTCAAGCTTTAAATATGAAAATTATCAAAATTTTTTTTAAAAATTGTTGTGCGAGATGCTAATGGTCTAATCCGATTCAATAATCTATGCTAAGCTAAGCTAAGAGTGCTTCCGGAAGACCCGAAAATCGGCTGAATGGATTCAAAAATGGTAAAACTCAACTGTTTAAGTCTAGTGGAGCTGTAAAATTAGCCTATTTCCCAAAAGAAGTGCAGGGAAAAAAACTTTCTGGTGGTGCGCGGACCACATTGCGCGGACCACATTGTCTGGTTTAGCTCAGCTACGAAATCCGACCTCCGAAGACTACGTCGAATAGTTCGGACTGCTGAGCGAATCACTGGTACAATCCTCCCTACTCTCCAAGAACTGTACTTATCCAGAGCAAGCAGAAGGGCTGCCAAAATCACTCTGGACCCCTCACACCCAGCACACTGCCTCTTTGAACTTTTACCTTCTGGTCGACGCTACAGAGCACTGTGCACCAGAACAGCCCGACACAGAAACAGTTTCTTCCCTCAGGCAATCCATCTCATGAACACTTGAATGATAGTAATTATGGAACAAACATCACTACCTGCTATACACTTTTTATACACAAACACTTATTTAACAACATATTTGACATGCTAATTTGCACATAACAGCTGCCATATAACGTTGTATATAGTAATATACCTGTACATACACTTGTCAATTTGTATATTTGCATTCACTATTTACTTTTATTTTTTAAATATATTTATTATCTGTTTTTTGTCCTGTCTCTGTAATTCTGTTGCACTGTAGAAGCTCTGTCACGAAAACAAATTCCTCGTATGTGTGAACATACCTGGCAATAAAGCTCTTTCTGATTCTGATTCTGACATTAAAAGAGATGCGGAGACGCTTTAATGAGCGCTGAGAATAGGCCGTCCTGGATTTCTGAAGGGTTATTGAGGTATTGCAGAGTACAGGTGCACGTGAGCTTCTGACATAACATTGAGGATCATCATTTACGCATTGTGCTTGATGATATCGCGTTAAAGGAATGATCCACTTTTTCTTTTTTGAAAATAGGCTCATTTTACAGCTCCACTAGACTTAAACAGTTGAGTTTTACCATTGTTGAGTCCATTCAGCCGATTTTTAAGGTCTTGCGAAAGCACTTTTAGATTAGCTTAGCATAGATTGAGTCGGATTAGACCATTAGCATCTCACTCGCTGACTACAGCAGTGTCAATCTTTAAATATGAAAACTATCAAATTAAAAAAAAATAATTGTGCGAGATGCTAATGGTCTAATCCGATTCAATGATCTATGCTAAGCTAAAAGTGCTTTCGCAAGACCCGAAAATCGGCTGAATGGATTCAAAAATGATAAAACTCAACTGTTTATCTCTAGTGGAGTTGTAAAATGGGCCTACTTACCAAAAGAAGAGGAGTGTTCTTTTAAAAAAGGTGCCACATTGCTTCGCATAGTTAAAAAAAAAAAAAAAACATATGGCGCAGAACAAATTGTTAAAAAGCGAGGAGGGGAAAACTTTCTGGTGGTGTGCGGACCACATTAAAAGAGATATGTCATCATTTACGCATTGTGCTTGACGATATTGCATTAAAGGAACAATCGACTTTGTTCATTTTACAACACTGTTTACTACAGTCGTGGCCAAAAGTTTTGAGAATGACACAAATATTAGTTTTCACAAAGTTTGCTGCTAAACTGCTTTTAGATCTTTGTTTCAGTTGTTTCTGTGATGTACTGAAATATAATTACAAGCACTTCATACGTTTCAAAGGCTTTTTATCGACAATTACATGACATTTATGCAAAGAGTCAGTATTTGCAGTGTTGGCCCTTCTTTTTCAGGACCTCTGCAATTCGACTGCGCATGCTCTCAATCAACTTCTGGGCCAAATCCTGACTGATAGCAACCCATTCTTTCATAATCACTTATAATAATCACAGAATTAGTAGGTTTTTGTTTGTCCACCCGCCTCTTGAGGATTGACCACAAGTTCTCAATGGGATTAAGATCTGGGGAGTTTCCAGGCCATGGACCCAAAATTTCAATGTTTTGGTCCCCGAGCCACTTAGATATCACTTTTGCCTTATGGCACGGTGCTCCATCGTGCTGGAAAATGCATTGTTCTTCACCAAACTGTTGTTGGATTGTTGGAAGAAGTTGCTGTTGGAGGGTGTTTTGGTACCATTCTTTATTCATGGCTGTGTTTTTGGGCAAAATTGTGAGTGAGCCCACACCCTTGGATGAGAAGCAACCCCACACATGAATGGTCTCAGGATGCTTTACTGTTAGCATGACACAGGACTGATGGTAGCGCTCACCTTTTCTTCTCCAGACAAGCCTTTTTCCAGATGCCCCAAACAATCGGAAAGGGGCTTCATCGGAGAATATGACTTTGCCCCAGTCCTCAGCAGTCCATTCGCCATACTTTTTGCAGAAGATCAATCTGTCCCTGATGTTTTTTTTGGAGAGAAGTGGCTTCTTTGCTGCCCTTCTTGACACCAGGCCATCTTCCAAAAGTCTTCGCCTCACTGTGCGTGCAGATGCGCTCACACCTGCCTGCTGCCATTCCTGAGCAAGCTCTGCACTGGTGGCACTCCAATCCCGCAGCTGAATCCTCTTTAGGAGACGATCCTGGCGCTTGCTGGACTTTCTTGGACGCCCTGAAGCCTTCTTAACAAGAATTGAACCTCTTTCCTTGAAGTTCTTGATGATCCTATAAATTGTTGATTTAGGTGCAATCTTAGTAGCCACAATATCCTTGCCTGTGAAGCCATTTTTTATGCAATGCAATGATGGCTGCACGCGTTTCTTTGCAGGTCACCATGGTTAACAATGGAAGAACAATGATTTCGAGCATCACCCCTCCTTTTAACATGTCAAGTCTGCCATTCTAACCCAATCAGCCTGACATAATGATCTCCAGCCTTGTGCTCGTCAACATTCTCACGTGAGTTAACAAGAAGATTACCGAAATTATCTCGGCAGGTCCTTTAATGACAGCAATGAAATGCAGTGGAAAATTTTTTTTCAGGATTAAGTTAATTTTTATGGCAAAGAAGGACTATGCAATTCATCTGATCACTCTTCATAACATTCTGGAGTATATGCAAATTGCTATTATAAAAACTTAAGCAGCAACTTTTCCAATTTCCAATATTTATGTAATTCTCAAAACTTTTGGCCACGACTGTACAGTTAAACAGGTGAGTTTTAGCCTTTTTGATTCCATTCAGTTGATCTCCAGGACTGGCGGGAGCATTTTTGGCTTAGCTTAGCATAATTCATTGTATTGGATTAGACCATTAGCATCTCGCTCTCTGAGTACAGAAGTGTCAAGCATTAAATAGGAAAATTATCAAAACTTTTTTTTTTTTTTAATTGTTGTGCAAGATGCTAATGGTCTAGTCCGATTCAATGATCTATGCTAAGCTAAGCTAAAAGTGCTTCAACAAGACCCGAAAATCAGCTGAATGGATTCAAAAATGGTAAAACTGAACTGTTTAAGTCTAGTGGAGTTGTAAAATGAACCTATTTCCCAAAAGAAGTGAAGTGTTCTTTTAAGAAAGGTGCCACATTGCTTCGCATAGAACAAATAGTTAAAAAGCGAGGAGGGGGAAACTTTCTGGTGGTGCACGGACCACATTAAAAGAGATGCGGAGACGCTTTAATGAGAATTCAGCCGATCTCCAGGTTTGGCGGGAGCACTTTTAGCTTAGCTTAGCATAAGTCACTGAATCGGATTTGACCATTAGCATCTCGCTCAAAACTGACCAGAGTTTCGGTAATATTCCTATTTAAAGCTTGACTCTTCTGTAGGTGCATCTCATACTAAGACCTTTTGAAGCCTATGTGACTAGAAACTATAGTAGACAAAATTTGAAGTGGATCAAAATCAAGTTTTTCGAAATTTTCCAAGAAGGGGTGTTGCGCAACTTCTTTGAAAGGTTTTAGCACAACTTTGATGAAAGGTTTTGATCCACTTGTGGACTACTTTATATACTCTCATTAACAGCATAATAATGAAGTCACAGCCATATCGACTTAGAAAACAGAAACTTTTCATTTTCCGTCGGTCTTAGTACACAATATGTTACTACAGAAGAGTCGAGCTTTAAATAGAACTACTATCGAAATTCTTTGGTCAGTTTTGAGCGAGATGCTAATGGTCTAATCCGATTCAATGAATTATGCTAAGCTAAGCTAAAAGTGCTCCCCCCAGACCCAGAGATAAAACTATTTAAAATGACCATGTTTTCAAAAAAAAAAGTGTAGTGTTCCTTTAATACTCCCTCAGTCAGATGTTGCCTTGCCCGCTGCAGAACAGTCCCCTCCGCAAAGGCAAACTTCAGAGGGTTCGTGAAAGCACAAAAAAACTAGAGAGCTTGTTCAAAATTGATTTCCATGGCAAAACAGGGCCAAAATAATCTAGGGAACAAGATCTCTCTTAATGGATTCGATGTTCTTTAAAGAGGCACTCGCGGGTGTTAGAGTGACCTATTTCAGCCGGCGCTTTTCGCAGGAACTAAATATTCTCAGACGGGGAATAATGCTCACAGAATATTCTCATTACTGCACAAGAAAACTGGACGCGGCCAGCTACGATTACAGCTAGAGCTAGTCAGTGTGCGCAAACTGATAACCACAAGCAAAATGTGTTATTTACAGAGCTTTTATATATAATGCCTTGTACTGTCACATACAATTATGCTATAATTAAGTTTGTTAACGGATTCATTTTAATGGTGTTTTCCAACGAAATTCCATGTATTGCTTTCTGAAAAATCTAAATCACATGGAAGATTTTAGTGAATGTAGACCATTTATGAAGACAAGTTTTTTCATTCGTTCTTTCATTTTCCTTCGGCTTAGTCCCTTTATTCATCAGGGGTCGCCACAGCGGAATGAACCGCCAACTTATCCAGCATATGTTTTACGCAGCGGATGCCCTTCCAGCTGCAACCCATCACTGGGAAACACTCATACTCACATTCACTCTCCATACAGAAATGCCAACTGACCCAGCCGAAGCTCGAACCAGCGACCTTCTTGCTGTAAGACGACAGCACTACCCACTGCGCCGCCCCGCCCCGCCCTGCCCTGCCCTACTGCCAATTTATTAATTCATTTTCTTTTTGGCTTAGTCCCTTTATTAATCAGGGGTCGCCACAGCGGAATGAACCGCCAACTTATCCAGCACATGTTTTACGCAGCGGATGCCCTTCCGGCCGCAACCCAACACTGGGAAACACCCATACACACACTCACATACACTACGGCCAATTTAGCTTATTCAATTCACCTATACCGCATGTCTTTGGACTGTGGGGGAAGCCGGAGCACCCGGAGGGAACCCACGCCAACACAGGGAGAACATTTCCGAATTTTGCTTTATTTGGGTATATTTTTGGGTAATTTGGGTATATTTTGTGTCTTCTAGATAAACCTTTTATTATTTTTCAAAAACTTTAATGAAACACTTTTTAATAATAACACAAATTATATCAAGCTGTCTCGAAACAAAAATGTTTGTATGTATATTTAGGGGCATTTTGTCTTAAAATATGAACTTTAAGACTCCCAATATACAACCTTTTGACTGTCTCTGCCTCTTGAATCATACATTCAACTATCATTAAATAATCAATCTTTTTTGAGTGTTTACAGTACGAAGCTAAATAAACGTCCATGACACATCTATTTTCTGTATTCATTGCAATTTCGGGAATAAATATATATTTTGTGTCTGTACCTATGTTCTGGTCAACTCTGTTAAATTGGTTATAAAACAATCTGTAGAGCACTGATGTTGCTTTAAAAGAAACATGTGACTTGCTGCAAGTGATGTCACTTCCTCTGGCGGGAAACTCTGGCGGCCATCTAGGCATGTCATTATTCTTTTCTCAATCATTTGTATAAAATGTTTAGGATACTGTCACATGTCTGGTGTGTCTGTGTTGTGTTGTGTCATGTGCTTCTGTTGACGTCATGTTTCCTTTGTTCTATTTTCCCGCCATTTGTTAATGTTCATTAGTTCCACCTGTGTCTCTCCCATGTTTGTATTCAGTTCAATTATGTCTTGTGTATTTATACCAAGCGGCAACCTCCCGCTCTCCCTCGGGAAGCCAATACGGAAGTAGCTAAAACTGCAATTCATCGACTCGCCTTTGGGGGCTGGCTCCAGGAAATCCAAACGTTTTCTGACTGCAATGGTAAATTGGCCAATTTTACAGCTGATAAAAACATGTTTACAGCCTGGTACAAAAGATGGTTTTGGTTCATATAGCTAGTATTACCCTTCATGACAACTGTGAGGGGGGTGAATTTTTTTATAACTCATCCGTTTCGTTTATATTGAATTATATTAAGTCTGCATAATTAAGGACGTGGCCACTTGAGTGACAGCTAGTTCTCGCTGGTCGCCGTCAGGTCACCTCAGCTGATTCCGGATGATTAGCCTCTGAACTCGGCATATACATCGTATTTTTGTTTTGTTTTATGTGGCTTTACACAGTCAATTGCCTTTTGGGATTATTTCCTACAATTATAAGATAATATGGCATGCTGTGTGCTGCGCTTAATTGTGCTCACAAACTATTCAAGTTGCCTCCATTTCCCAGGTGAGTGAAATTATATACTTATATACCATATCTATAAATGTATTATTTTTATTTAAGATAATTTTCATTTATAATTTTCTTTAGAGCTGTAATGCACTCCAGAATCTGACAGATTGATTAGCTGTAGGCTACAGAACAGTCATCTGAAACGTTGCCATACAGTGTTATGCCTGGATTTCATAAATAGCCTTGCATTTAATAACACAGAGCCTTTTCCTCCTGTAGAAAAACGTCATAAGAACAATGCTTAGTGGCTCAGTGTATTACAACAGTGTTTTTAAAAGACTAAACACTTTATTGATATAGTACACAACCAAGCACATGTGGTCAGAACACAAACGAGTCGCAGGTGATGAAGGTTTAAGCGTTTAAGCCCCTCTCATAGATATATACACTAGATATCGCATACGGACCCTGAGCATGCGTCAATAGCGCCGCCACGTTTGTACAGTGCTTCCAGGACAAATGTCATTCAACCGCACTCGTCAAGACAGTGTGCCAATGTGAAGATGCTGGACGTTTGTGCGGCGTACGGGTGTAGTAACGAGCAAACAAAGCAGCACAAAGGCAGAACATTTCATAGGTAAGATTTCGTTTTTTACGTTTTTTGTGTTACAAACTTTTGTGCTCAAGTCACATTATTGATGATAATACAGTCTCTTACTGCACTGACCATCAGGCAAAGTAGCATCAACTTGCACTGAATTCTAGGCTTATGCTAGTTCTGTTGAATAAAATCATCAAACAATGAAAATGAAATATGACAACAAGACGCTGCGGTGCTAGAAACTTGTATTATTGTCGGCTAAGTGAACGAGTCGTTCATAACAGAGATTCATTCACAAACAAATCGCTCCCTCCGTTAGAATGAGAAGTGAAAGCGGGAGAGGGGGTGTGTTTCACGACACGGATTAAATCAAATTTGACAGGGAGGGAGGATAATAAACTTCCATGCACACAAACACACACTCTTTATCGGCAATGCCCGTGCGGTCACTGATCCATCGATGTAGAAAAGTGATGTAAAATTATAATTTTCGTAATTTACTAAAATATTTGCGTACTGACCACCGGGGAAAACTCCCGATCACAGGTATATGTATATATGTGTATATCTCTGGCTCTGGATGGCCACAGTCCTCCACTGCACCTTGGTCCCGCATTCATTTCAAAGGAGCGCTACCCTGTACTAAAATGGCGGCTCTATTGACGCATTCCTTCCAATAGACAACAACAGGGTAGGCGACATCTAATGTAAATATCTATGAGCCCCTCTAGCAGGCGTTTGTGGCTCCGCTCACGCTCCGCCTCTTTGCCCTTGTTTGGTATCCCCCGGTCGGTGCGATGACACGTGAACAAAATGGCGACGGTTGGCCACGCCTACTTGTAGCTTCTTTTGCGTTCTTCAGAATCCTATGGGTGACGTCACTGATACTACGTCCATATCTTTTACAGTCTATGGTTTATACCCGTGTTCAATTCAGTCTTTGTCTGGTATTGTATTGTCAACATCTCCATGTCCTTGAATGTTGAATGTTTCTGTAGTAAGTGTGTTTTTTTTTGATAACCTCGGAGTCTCAAACATCTGTGATGTGACATACACCAATAGTACACTGTAATGTAATGTAAATGAGTTTGGGGGCTTGTAATCCAAGTAGCCTACATTTTACAAATAAATCATATTTATTTGATTATTAGTCTTCTCACTTAAAAAAATGTCACGTTTAATTCAATAAGCTACTTAATATTTCTTTTTTATTGTGCTTAAAAATACAATAGTATATTCAACTGGATGTACCCAAGTAATATTTACTTAAGCCGTGGTCACACTGGACTTTTCTCCCCCATAGACTTCCATTCATGCGAATGCGTCAGACCGGAAACGCAAGCTCGTGCGACAAGCTTCGCAGTTCGCTGCGTTGAAAAGTTCAAGCTTGGTGAACTCTGACCTTTGAAATCGCATCACGTGATTGCGTGAGACCAATAGAAGATCAAAACATGACCTCTCTGTACAGAAATGTAAAATATGGAGCAATAGCTGGCCTTTTCAATGTCTAATCATCTTGTTTAATCCCGCCCCTTTTCGCAGCGCCGTATGACTGATTTTTGCATGCTCAAACTCTGGTGTGACCTTGGCTTTAGTGTTTCTTAATATATCGAACTAATGCAAGAAAAGACATCCGCGAGTAAAAGTCAGGAAGTCCATGCGCATGCTCTGTTGAATTCAAACTTGGCGGGTGGAGCATAAGAGCAACCGAAGATTTCCTCACATAGACTGATGTGATATTTACAAGGTAAGTTATATTATTTGTTCATTGATCAATTTGGTTTCGTTTGCAGAAAGGTATAGAGATCCTGTCTGCAATTTTGGTGGTTAAAGAGAACGCATGAAGTGTTATTTGAGTGAGTTTGCTAAAGATCCGATTAGCATTAGCAAACGACATCTGTCTAAAACATTATTTGCATTGTTTGCAAAACAAATATTTGCATTGTAAATATAATCTACAATCTACAGAAGTATAATCTACAGTGAACTTTAAAGATGATTTTTTTACGAATACGAGTGTCCAAGCATAGCGGTAAATTGCAATAAGGACATAATTAACCGAACATTAAAGTTACCCTCCTGTGCTGTCTGCACTATAAATACGAGTTTTCTTAGATTGGGCAGCCTCAGAACTCATTTGAACCCAGAATAAGTTACCTGAGCCCTGAGAGGCCAAAACAAGACGTATTTATTAATCCATTCACATTAACATATGCGAATATACTCCTTATTAAACTATAGTGATATATATTCTACTAACGTTACTGAGTATGTTCAGGCAGCCTCTATACTTTGTGAACATTTATTGCTGATAATTGAATAGAGTCCAAAATAAATTAACTGATCAAATTTTAAATCAGTAATCTCATTATATGTTCATTCAATTTTCTGACATTAACATTTCTAATATGTTCAACAGATTGCTCTCACCATTTAAGCTCATGTAAGGTAAGTTAGATAACACATTTATATAGATATGGTAATGTATTCAACATGTATATGTGTGTGTGGTTGGCAAAAAAGGGTTGATTTGACTACTAAATCGTAAATGTGTTACATTTTATTTCATTTATCTTAGATCAATAATGAGAACAGAAGCATAACCACAACCCCCCTGTAGCCAGCCTTTCTGCAAAAACTGGACTACTTTTAAAAATAAACATTTAAAAATATCGAAATTACTTTTTACTTTGGATATGTAAGGTTCTTTAAGTGTTAAAAACATGTTAGTATTTTTATCCCCCAAAACTGTAAGTTTTGGCTAACATTTAAAAACTTGAATCACTTTATGCAACAGAGCACCGGTCTTAACATCAATACAGTCTATTATAGCATAAAGCAGGAGATAACATTGCAACTAACTGTACAGTATTTTAATCACTTTGCACTTATTTGTTTATTTGACAATGTCAAGAGACCTGCTTAATATTTCTTATGTTTTATACAGCTAAAAGACCATGGGGTCAAAATGACCCCAAAGAACACCGATGTGACAAATTGTGTACAGGGCATTGAAAAAAATAATATCATGTTAATTTTATGTTTACCAACTTTTCCCCATTAAATTAGTAAAAGTCATTCAATCTGAAGCAAAAAAACAATGTTAATTATACATGCACATCCGTTAAACATTGAACGGGGTCAAATTGACCCCAAGGATAATAGGAGGGTTAAAGACTGCTTCACCAATCGTTGCAAAGATCATTGTACTGGGCAGTACTACAGAAGAGGAAGATGCCAACATAGATGACCTCATCATTCTGTCTGAAAGGACTTTTTAAATTTGTTTGAGAAGTTTAATTCAAATTAAAGTACTCAATAAAAAAGTCTGGCAGTGTTTTTGATTAAGAAACTGTTGCAATGCATCACCATATTTTATTTAACATTTTGAAGTAAAGTTTACTCAGGATAACTAAAAAAGATCACTAGGAATATTGGATAAAAAATAAATAAATCTAAAAATAGTAATATATTTCAATGTACGACTTAAGTAAATTTTACAAACAAGAAGTCAAAATTTACTTCGAATTCCCAAGTAAACTTAACATTTCTAACCAAAATTATTAGTACATTTAATTAATCTTTTACTTGGCAAAGCTTTGAAGATTTACTAGCTTTTTCTGAATGAAAAAAAAAACAATTCCAAGCTTTTCTCAAGTAAACCCTTCTCATTTTTTACAGTGTAGATTAATTGTCAACTCTGTTACTGTGATATTTCTTATTCTGTGTTTCAGACATGCCGTGTGGTCTCTTGTTCGAGGTTAGCACAAAATGGCGGGAAATGTCAACTCTGCTACTGTCAACTCTATTAGTGTTTTAAAAACTAGAACAACAATTTAAACTGAAATTAGCAGCAGAATCAAATATTCAGATTCAAAATGTTCTGCATTGTTACATTAATAATGGATTCAGTTTACTGTAAATTATACATGTGTTGTATATTCTTCCATATTAGGCAAAATAAATGGAAAATGTTTGAAATATACCTGCAATTCTGGAATGCGTTATACAGGTATATATCTGAAATAAGGGCATGCGAGCTTATTCAAGAGTAAACAGCTTTCTGGTAATAAAAAAAGTGATTAGAACCTAAAGGAGATTTTTGAACCTTTTTAGGAATACTCAGAGGATGCAAAATGGATTCAAGTTAGAAAGTTAGGGCACGAACAAGGGAACAACTAAACAAGGGAATATATATTTATACAACAGTTCTGTCTTGTTCTTGAGTCTGATTGGCTGATAGCCGTGCGATATTCTGCAAATAACAGCACTTGTGCAGCCTCTTCACCCTTGTGTATTACTCCGCCCGCATACAGCGACAAGCAGAGGACACTACAGTTTGACAAATATTGCTGCTGTTTGACAACATAATGTACTTTGGAGGCTTTTTTTTAGGTGAGAATGTAGTTGTTTAGATTGCAACTATGCAGTTTATTTATAAGGATAGTGCCTATTTTAAAATATTTATAATTTCTGAGAGACAGCGCGTCGGCGGCCATTAGCCTGTCTTTGAGCAGAGGATGGTTGACGAAGTTCATCCACAAGATGGCGACAGAGACGCATAATAAGCCCTAAGAGAAAAACTTCAAACTACAGCTGATCAAATCATTATTAAACAGGTAAATGACTTTCTAAGTCGATCTCTCTCTTTTGTATGCTGTAGTGCTGTATTTATACATAGTAATATTGTGATCTCCAGATTGCAACAGAGAAATACTGGGAAATCTCTGTAGACTGGTGGCATTTCATGCCGTCCAGCCTTATAATCTTAAAATGCGAGCAAAATCACCTGTTTTGTCATCTCTTTAGACATTACGCTAGAGAATCATTCAAATACTAGCTCTAAAGTGACGTTGGTGAATTAGCAACGGTTTCTGCTGATCTGACGTCAGCTGTAGATGTGTATGAACGGCGGAAGAAAGTAGTTCCTCTTACAAAAAGGTTTTTAGACTCTCCGTGTTTGATTTTCTTTTTTATACACACGGTTATGTCGTCGAACTGTTGTATAAACGCAATATCACACTCATAGCAGTGTGATGTGGCTGTATATTGCACGCCTCCCACCAGTGCCGATATACAGCCATATTGCACTGCTGCTCGTGTGATATTGCTCATATATATATATATATATATATATATATACATACACACTATCTGACAAAAGTCTTGTCACCTATCCAAGTTTTTGAAACAACAACAAATAATAACTTAACTTCTATAGTTGATCATTTGGTGTCAGAAGTGGCTTATATACATACAGTGACTTTTACTGTATGTGTGCTATATATATATATTTATTTATTTATTTATTTATTTATGCATCCTTTGAAATTACTGGAAATGTAACCTTCCCAGTGTCAACAAGGCAAAGACTGCAGATGAGGCTTTTTTGGGGGGCCTATAAGGAGACAGAACGATATGGAGAGGGTTTGAGAGAATGAAAGAAGATTGGTCTACATCTTCACTGAAGATCAGATCTTCTGGGCCCTCAGGGGTCAACAACTGCAGATCAACCAAACGATATGCAAATTATAAAATAAAACTGCGCCACAAATTGACTTGTGTGTGTTTGTGATGTGGCTTTGTCCGCAATTTCTCACGTTGAGTATCACATGTACACCAACATGATGGCAAGTACATAAACGTGAAGGTGTTGAGTAAAAGATTGAGAAGATATATGTATGTTTTAAAAGAACAAAGTTGAAAACAATTTGAGATGCGAGGCATTCCTAACAGTCTTATCTTGCTGGCTTCGTGTCTTTGTGTGACTGCGAGGGGGGATCAAACGGCAAGATTCACTTTTCATGTGCTAATGTTATCTGCTTGCTTGAGGAGAATTCAAATTAATGATTGTATCGTTATTGGTTTGATAAACTGTGTTTAATGAAAGAATGATATCAAGGGTGTGAATCAAAAAATGAGGACATGGCAAGGCATTCCTCAAACTTTTCATAACCATGAGCAGCTTTGAAATGCAGATATTGCCCCGATGCCACAAGATAAGCTCAGATGCAGCTCTGAAACTGAAGGCTTGTCCATATTTTTTGGTGTTAATGGCATAAGTATGCAAATAAATAAATAAATAAATACGCAAGTAAATTAATTAAATATGTAATTAAATAATTAAATAAGAAAGTAAATAAGCGCACAAGTAAATAAGTACACAAATAAGTAAATAAATAAGTAAATATATAGGTACGTAAATAAGTACACAATTAAGTAAATATACACAAGTAAATAAGTACATAATTAATTAATTAAATAAGCACACAAATAAATAAGTAAACAAGTAATAAATAAGTAAATATTCACTTATAGGGTCCTGAAAGAGGTTTAGACAATATGGACTATTTGCGTTCAAAATAAATTCAACAAACGCACAATAAATGATCTAAATATTCGAACACCATTTTGTTTATAAAATATAATTTACATATTTTTTGGTGTTAATGGCATAAATACATAAATAAACAAGCAAATAAGAAAGTAAATAAGCACACAAGTAAATAAGTACACAAATAAGTAAATAAGTAAATATATAGGTACGTAAATAAGTAAACAAGTAAATATGTATGTAAATAAGCACACAAGTAAATAAGTAAACAAGTAAATATGTATGTAAATAAGCACACAAGTAAATAAGTAAACAAGTAAATATGTAAATGAGTACAAAAATAATTAAATAAGCACACAAATAACTAAACTAGTAATAAATAAGTAAATATTCACTTAAAGAGGTTTAGACAATATAGACTATTTCCGTTCAAAAGAAATTCAACAAACGCACAATAAATGATCTAAATATTCGAACACCATTTTGTTTATAAAATATAATTTACATCTTTTTTTGGTATCAATGACCCTGCCCACCTGAATAAGCAAGAAAATAAGTCAGTACACAAGCAAGTACGTTAATAGTAAATAAATAAGTACATCAATAAGTAAACAATTAAATAAGAAAATAAGTAAATAAATAAATGCGTAAATAAGTACATAAATAGTAAACAAGTAAATAAATGAGGCAATTAAATAATTAAATGAAATAAGTAAATATGTAAATAAGTAAGCAATTAAATAAGTAAACAATAATTAAATAAGTTAAAATGTACGCAAATAACCAAATAAATAAATAAACAATCAATCAGTCAATCAATCAATTAATTAAATGAATGTTTTATGAATGTATGAATTCAGTTTTACGTAACATAATTAACTAATATTTCACAGTCAAAAAGCACAATGTCACAATACTTTTTGTTGTCATTTTGAATGCTCAGATAGCATGCAAAGATTTATTTAAAGATTTTTGCCACTATCTTGGAAAATACAGTGACATTCCTACATTTTAAGTGTCTCTTAAAGGGACAGAAAAATGAAAATCACCTCGCCATTTACTCTCCCTCATGCGATTTTGTTCTGTTGAACACAAGAGAAGATATTTTGAAGAATGCTGGTTGCTGGGACCCAACAACTTCCATAGTAGGAAAAACAATCTATGAAAGCCAATGGGCACCAAAATTACTCAAAATTATCAATAAATTACCTCACTTTTTAAAAGTAAAGTCAACTAATCGCTTTAAAAGCAACAAATGTACTCACTTTATAAACAAAGTCAACTAATCGCTTTAAAAGAAACGAATTTACTGGCTTTTTAAAAGTAGTCAACTAATCGATTTAAAAGAATCTAATTCACTCAGTATTTAAAAGAAAAGTCAACTAATCGCTTCAAAAGCAACTAATTCACCCACTTTTAAAAGCAAAGTCAACTAATCGCTTTAAAAGCAACTAATTCACTCAGTATTTAAAAGAAAAGTCAACTAATCGCTTCAAAAGCTACTAATTCACTCAGTATTTAAAAGAAAAGTCAACTAATCGCTTCAAAAGCAACCAATCCACACACTTTTCAAATGTTATGTCAACTTATCGTTTTAAAAGCAACAAATTTGTATCTTCTTTTGTGTTCAACAGAAGAAAGAAACTCACATAAGTTATTGAACAAGCCAAAATGATGGCAGAATTATCATTTTTGTGTGAACTATCCCTTTAAGTCTCCTAATATTTATTTAGGGCACAGCACATGAGTGGAAAGTCAACAGAAAGTCATCGTTTCTGCAGAGCAACTGCTGCTGTGTCCTGAATGTCTATTAGGACACTACAGGACACTGACGTCTCCAAACCCAGTGAGCTCTGTCATTACTTTCTTCATTCATTCATGCCATGGTGACATCTGCACTGTCTGTCATGTGTACTAGGCATGTCTGATCTGACAGTCTGCCACAGCAAACAGGAGTACAGTCTTAGAAAGAAAAAAAAAAACGGGAAGAGCGCAGATTAATTTGCTTGTGCATTTACCTTGATAGAGATGTCAATCTTTGTTTGTGTTTGTTGCCACTTCCACTTATTATAAGCACTTTTAGGCTGCTTGTGTGTGTTGGGCTAATGAAGCGATTGGGTTTATGCAGATTAGGTTGCCAAGTCCTTCTATTATAAGCATATCTTTGATTGGCTCATGTAATTCATTGCAATAAAGTTTATGGACAGATTTATTTGATTTATTTGGTTTTATTGTGCACTGTAAAAAGTGATTAGTCACTTTAAAGAATAATGTGAAAACATGCTTCTTAACGCCTTATTGAGTGAGAAAGTCATAAAAGTTAAAAAATTCAGAAGTCTTGTAATAGGTAATACTCCAGAATTTTTCCGTTGAGTATTCCAGTAAGTGCCCTATTAAGGGTTAAATGCGACAAGTTGATTTTACCTTTGTTGTAACTTTGTAACCGTTACGTTGACTTAATTTAAATTAAGCACATAGTTTATTTATTTAATCCTTTTTTTTACGGCAATGGGTGTACTCACTATTTTAAAGTAAACTTTTAAAAGCTAAGCCAACTAATCACTTTAAAAGCAACTAATTTACACATTTTTAAAAGTAAA
>CAIGQV010000260.1:927177-945339 GCA_903798115.1 Danio jaintianensis | reverse complement strand
GTAATAAGTGTAATTCCTGCACGACCAACCACTAAGCATACAGTAGTCGCTTTAGGAAAAATCACGTGAGAGAGTGAGACCAGTGATCCTTGCATGCATGAAATATTGCACATTATAATAAATTAAGTTTTGCTTGCTACACAACTGAAAACGTGCTAAATATAATACAGTTTTTCGTTGGGAATTGTAGTATTATAAAGTACTGTAAAGTTTTCTAACTGGCGAATGACATGATCTAGTGGGTCTCTGTCATCTTATGTGCGTGTTTGTGATTTCAGGAGGCATGGCTTTGGACAGCAGGGGAGGGACTGTATTTGAAAGATATTATGCTAACCGGTTAGCATTTAGGCAGATCACCTACTGCACCTTTAACTAGGTTCATTAGGTTAATTAGGCAAGGTTAGGGTAATAAGAAAAGTCATTGTATAACAATGGTTTGTTCTATAGACAAATATTGCTTAAGGGGGCTAATAATATTGACCTTAAAATGTTTTTTTATTCTAGCCGAAATAAAACAAATAAGACTTTCTCCAGAAGAAAAAATATTATCGGAAATACTGTGAAATTTTCCTTGCTCTGTTAAACATCATTTGGGAAAAATCTGAAAAAGAAATTCACAGGAGGGTGAATAATTTTTACTTCACCTTCCAAATTTTTACCTCAAAAAAGACTAATATGAGGATAATTAAAAGATTTAGAAGAATTAGAAAGATAGTGATAGATAATGAAAGAGAGAAAAAAACTAGTATTTTTAAAATAAACTACAATACACAATTAAATAAAATACAATACACAACTGTGCTCTCTCTCTCTCTCTCTCTCTCTCTCTCTCTCTCTCTCTCTCTGCACTAGGAAACAGATGAAAGCAAAAGCGAGAAACTCAGAATGCAGCGTTCTACTAAAACATGGGGACCAAATGCTGTGACCCAAACTTTCAACAGACGCAACACATTATTAATTTAGCACCGCTGTTTCTTGGGTTTGTTTGTCGAGATCAAAAAAGGTACTTTTTTGTGAAAATGCTGATGTTTACGATTGAGAAAGAAGCAGAGATGGGGTGTCACAGTGGCGCAGTGGGTAGCACGTTCGCCTCACAGCAAGAAGGTTGCTGGTTCGAGCCTCGGCTGGGTCAGTTGGCATTTCTGTGTGGAGTTTGCATGTTCTCCCCCCCACAGTCCAAACACATGCGCTATAGGTGAATTGTAAGCTAAAATTCTCTGTAGTGTATGTGTGTGAATGAGTGTGTTTGGATGTTTCCCAGTGATGGGTTGCAGCTGGAAGGGCATCCGCTGCATAAAACATATGCTGGATAAGTTGGCGGTTCATTCCACTGTGGCGACCCCAGATTAATAAAGGGACTAAGCCGAAAAGAAAATGAATGAAAGTAGCAGAGATTTGGTTTAGCTCTCGTTTTTAGCACTGAACCTCTTTCGGTTTTTGCTCCTATTTTAACAAACACTACAGTCATCTTGCTAATCAGATTTCATTTATGCTTAAAGTCGCAGTGAAATCAAAATAAAGTTTTTTTAGATGTTAGTATCAGTATTGTTAGCCATATACCTAGTGTGCTCCAAAACAATTTGCATTTAGAAGATATAAACATCCAAATCTTGCAGTTTGTCACTTCCGCCTAAATGGATCAACCATTTTATTGATGTCACCTCATACTTCAGTTTCTTATCAGATCTTCGGACCAATCAAATGCTCTCTAGTATCTGACAAGCCCCGCCCCTTACTACTCATTAGCTTTCATTTGCGCTTGAGCTCAACCACTCTCACTGGCAGAACTGTGTTAAAAACCAAACACTATTGGCTGTTTATTTAAAAGGGGAGGAGCTACTCTATGCCTCACCCTGTCTTCATGTTTCAGTTGAGATTAAGTCAAACATTGAATAAAAAAATGCATATTTCAAAGCACTTTATAGGACTTTTAATTACACTACTGTTCTACTGTTGGGATTGGCGAAGATTTTTAAAAGGTCTCTGCTCACTAAGCCTTTTTTTTAACAATCTTATAATATTTTAAAATGTAATTCATATCTGCGAAGGAAAAGCCGAATTTCTGGCATTATTACTCCATTCGTCAGAAATCATTTTAGATTTGTTGTTCATGAAATATTTCATGTCATTATTAATATCGAAGGCAGTTTTCCTTATTAGGGTGCTTTCACACTAGCACTTTTGGTCCGCACCCAGGATCGTTTGACGTCAAAGTATGGTATGTTTAGCTAGTGTGAACGTGTCTTCTGAACTCGGGTGAGCACCCGTAAACCATACCCGAGTCCACCTGAAAGAGGTGGTCTGGGGTATGGTTCGTGCGAACTCTGGTACGGTTCACTTCTGGTATGAATGCAATCGTAACAAATAACGGAAGTGAACCGCCAACTGTACAACAAACTTTAGTTTTCATAACGTTCATTCTTGTGTGTGTGTCTGTATATCACCTACCTTGGTGACAAGCGGGACTGACCCAGTGCAAACAGTGATAATGTTCTGCAGACATCGTGTGATGTTCTGAACATTTTTAATGTTTGTTTTTTTGCGGCAGATAGACGCAAGTGGCTCTCTGTATTTTGGTTTTGGTAATAAAAGCAAAAGATTCAGTAAAAGCAGAATGACCGTGATATGCGGACGTCTCCATTTTGCCGCTTTGCTTTCGTGGCCATCACCTAGCAACAGCTGTACACAAAACAGCAGCTCGATGACGCAATCGTACCGGGGTTCAGCCAAGCCAAGAAGGTGGCAAGGGGGGACAATCGAACTTGGGTTCGGTCCAGGCAATTGAACCAAGTGTGAAAGCACCCTTAATATTCATGTGAAAATTCTGGTTATTTCTTTTTTTTTTTTCAGGATTTTTGATAAATAGAAAGTAAAAAAAACAACATTTATTTGGAATATTGATCTAACTACGATGTAACATTAAGTTATAACTATCATGTTTGATCAATTTAATGAAGTCTTGCCAAGCAAAAGTGCAAAATATGTGATACCCATAAAAATATTAGACCTTCTAAAGGGATCACATACACATATATACAGTTGAAGTCAAAATTATTAGCCCTCTTGTGAAATTTGTGTTCTTTTTCCTAATATTTCTTAAATGATGTTTAACATCAAGAAAATTATCACAGTATTTCCGAAAATATTTTTTCTTTTAGGGCTCTATTTTAACGATCTAAGCGCAAAGTCTAAAGCACATGGCACAAAAGCATTAAGTGCGTGTCCGAATCCACTTTTGCCATTTTAAGGATGAACAAATACGGTCTGTGCCCCAGCGCATGGTCTAACAGGGTTGTGCTTATTCTCTTAATGAGTTATTTTTGATGAGTGTGTTTTGAGCATAACGTGCATTAAAACAATCAGAGAATCGTCTCCCATCCCCTTTAAGAGTCAGCTGCGTTAGCGCCATGGAGCATTTGCTATTTACATGGCGGACTTTGTAAGTGGAAAAACTGAACACTTCACTAGCGAGAAAACAGTTAAACACACTATCTGCAGTGAGGATAAAGAACCAGCCTCCTCCATTCGGCCTCTTTACTTTCTCTTTACTTTACTTGTACTCTTCACTTTTACTTCTTGGATAAGGAAACGTTGGAAACTCACTCCACTGAAGACATCCATTAGCCTACACATTACATTTAGTTTGTTAAGCACAAAGATTTGTTTCAAAACTATTTCTAAATTCAGTTCTAATTTCCACCAAACTAATAAATGAACAATAATAACGAAGTGTGGTCAAAAAACTCAGTTATATCTGAACACACGTCCTATTCTTATGCCCCATATGGTGATGCAGACGTCTCCAAAACCCGACAGGTGGACAAATCTAAACTTGTTTTTTTTTAAACAAATATAAATATGCATATAGTGAATAATACTACTACTGATAATAACATTATACAAATGCAAACTGTCATGAATAAACTGAATAAAGCCCCCCTAGGTGAAGAAGGCATGGAGGCAGAGGTTTTTATATTTATGTAGAAAATAATCATTTTTGTAACATTTTAATCCTTTATTTGTTTTCATATGTAAAGATATTTGTGTGTTGCTGTACATCCTGTGTGTATTAAGCACTGTGTGAGCCTTTGGACCTGTATAGGCGCATAACTAATGCGCTCTGTGCTGAACTTTAGAGCAGCTCTTATTTGGTCAATGGTGTGGTCTATTTCAGTTCCTCAAAATAGCAACGTGCTAACAATGCGCCTTAACACACCTCCTTTTTTAGACCAGCACACCCATGAGTCCACAAAGTGGCGCAAATGGATTTGCCATTTAAACAACGTAGTGCAAAACGTGAAAATGACAGTTGCGCTGGTCTGAAAATAGCAACAAATCGCACCAAGCACGCCTTGTGCCTTATTGCGCCGGGTGTATGATAGTCTTTTTTCTTTTAGTTTGTATATTATATATTATACACTTATTTTGCAAAGTTATTTAGTTTGATTTAATTTTAATCTGTTTTATTTGAACTTTTCATTATTCAGAGTTCAGATGCATATAGCACTGAGTGTAATTTGTAAGACCAGTACAACACATTACACTGAAATAAAAAGAAATAAAGAAAAAAAGAACTTTTTCAGGGAATATTAGCAAAATATTGTGTTGGCAGATTGTGTACCTGACTGGATCTGCACAGCGGCCTGCTCACGCTCTCTCTTTATCAGCTTCAGATTCTGCCGAGCCGCGTGACCCCTCCAGGCTACACACAGATGGAGACGCAGAGATTAAAACACAGAATACCAGTTTACGCTAGTAAACAGTTTCTGGCATCATCACAGAACAGTGCTGAGGTGTCAGAAAGATTGTTTTTTTTTTTTAGATTAGCATCATATTCATCAAAAGTGATGTACTAACAATAATACTATTCCAACAATAATTCTAACAATAAAGTGTGTATTTTTGAACATTTTAATTGACATAGCTATTATAAATTACAGCTGAAGTCAGAATTATTAGCCCTCCTGAATTATTAGCCCCCCTTTATGTTAGGGTAATTAGGCAAGTCACTGCATAACGATAGTTTGTTCTAAAACAGTGTTTATTAGGGCTAATAATTTTGACTTTAAAATGGTTTTAAAAATAATTATAAACTGCTTTTATTCTAGCCGAAATAAAACAAATAAGACTTTCCAGTAGAAAAAAATATTATAGGAAATACTGTGAAAAATTCCTTCCTCTGTTAAACATTTATTCATTCATTCATTCATTTTCTTTTCGGCTTAGTCCCTTTATTAATCTGGGGTCGCCACAGCGGAATGAACCGCCAACTTATCCAGCATATGTTTTACGCAGCAGATGCCCGTCCAGCTGCAACCCATCACTGGGAAACACACTCATTCACAAACATACACTACGGACAATTTAGCCTACCCAATTCACCTATACCACATGTTTTTGGACTGTGGGGGAAACCAGAGCACCCGGAGGAAACCCACGCGAACACGGGGAGAACATGCAAACTCCACACAGAAACGCCAACTGACCCAGCCGAGGCTCGAACCAGCGACTTTCTTGCTGTGAGGCGAACGTGCTACCCACTGTGCCACCGTGACGCCCTCTGTTAAACATCATTTGGGAAATGTTTGAAAAAAAGAAAAAAATTCAAGAGGGCTAATAGCTTTGACTTCAACTGTATATTAAAGGTGACGCAGAATGAAAATCTGTGTATACCTAGGCATAGCTGAATAATATGAGTGCAAGGAAATGACACACCATTAGCCTCAAACACCATTGTTTCCTCATTCTCATTTAAACCATGTGAGTGTAAAATCCCAATGAGTAACAGGCCAATCAGAATAGGATCGTTAAAAAGCATTTGATTGGCCACAAGACAGATTAGTCAGTTTAGTCAGCACAACTCTAAAAAGGTCTATATAACTGTTTCTTTTGTTATTTTAACGTGTATATTGTGAAATTTGCCGTGTATTTTTGTAATGAGGCAACAAACACATGTAGAATGTCATGTGTCAAGTGTTTAATGAACATTTATGCATCGTGTCATATCACTCAGCTCTTACTGTCATTTTTCTGGAGTAAAAGAAAAATCATAAAACTCATTTGTTTATGCAGATTTGATATTAATTACTGCCTGTGTTTTCAGATACATTAAACCCACAAAATACAACTCTAAATACATTACTGTATTTCCCTATTGTTGAGTATAATTATAATTTAGCCTACATTTCATTGACAAAACATTACTTTAGGAGCAGTAATGAAGTAATGAACAGACCTAGTTGACACTCGCTTCAAACGTGAACCTCTTTTCCACTTCAGTTCAAATGATTTAATTGATTGATTCACTCAAATGATTCATTGGACAAGGCATCTACTCAGCTTGTTCAAATATTTTTTACTATCTGAAGTGCGATTATTATGGAGTACATCATGTGAGCATCAGATACATCGAGAGTAGCATGAGCAGAGCTCATTAATATTTATGACCCTTCCAAATAAGGTAAAAACTGACCTTTTTTTTTTATTCTATGGCCAGTTTCTAGGGTTGTAAAAGGGTTTGTAAAACTGTTCCTGGATATTTTTTTTTACAATTACGTAAGCCACATATCCTCTATGTACAGCTGAAGTCAAAATTATTCGCCCTCCTGTGAAGTTTTGTTTTGTTTTTAAATATTTCCCAAATGATGTTTAACAGAGGAAGGAATTTTTCACAGTATTTCCTACAATATTTTTTCTTCTGGACATAGTCTTATTTGTTTTGTTTCGGCTAGAATAAAACAGTTTTTCATTTTTTTTAAAACATTTTAAGGTCAACATTATTAGCAAAAATATTTTCAATTGTCTACAGAACAAACCATTGTTACACAATGATTTGCCTAATTACTATAATTTAATTACACTAATTAACCTAGTAAAGGTTAAGGCTTTGAGTTATTTCGTTATTCTTATGTATTGGGTTTTAATAGGCCTGTCATAATAATCAATATATCGACTTATCGTGCAATATTTGTACATGACCTCAATCATTTTTGGTGCTGCAATATATTTAGTATATTTACAAATTCACAAATAACATTAAAGCCATTTTAAAAGGACATTTCCATTTTACCTCACCGATGTCAAAGTTCATAATTTGACATTTAATTAATAGGACATATAATACATCATTTTTGACATCAAATTACAGAATCTAAATAACATTAAGAATGAAAGCATTAGTCTCTTGAACGTGTTTATGGCTATTTGCATTATTATGCTGCTGTATATATAAGTAGTGGTAGTATAAGTATAAGTAGTAGTTCATAAAATGAATTCAAAATCGTGACAGGCTTAGGTATTAATCACCTGACTGTATGATGACTGCCCCGTTGTGGCGTTTCTCTCTCTCTTTGCGGTAGCGTCGAGCGCTCAGCCAGCCCTTGGTGTAGGCCTGCATCAGCACCACTCGAGCGATCACTTCCCGCAGCATCAGATTGAGCTGCTCCACGTGATAATACTTCAGAAACACCTGTGCAGACACGTACAAGATCATTGTTACCTCACAATGAACACACCCTCATCATGGACAAATATTCACAATCGAGGGGGTTCTGATTGAAAAAAATAACACTTTGATGACTCCATTTGGAAATAATTCATAATTGTACATTGTTTCCCAGTACTGGGTTGCGGCTGGAAGGGCATCCGCTGCGTAAAACATATGCCAGAATAGTTGGTGGTTCATTCCGCTGTGGCGACCCATTATAAATAAGGAACTAAGCTGAAGGAAAATGAATGAATGAATTTTACATTGATTGGGATGATTTTGTAGGGGAGTGAGCATCTGCATAAAATGTACAAAATAATAAAATACACGTAGAACAAAAATTAAAAAAATGATGAAAACAACAGAGCTATATGGTTTTCGGTGGAGTCGAACAGTATCGACGTACAGGAATTGAACAATCAAAATGTAAAAGAACACTGTATAGTCTTCACTGTATAAACAATAAAACACAATTCGTCTTTATTAATTTTTTGTTGTTTCATAAACAAACCAAATAAACAGAACTATACTGATTGACAGAAACATTTACAGTGCTCAACATAATAGACCCTTTTCACATGACGTCACACGGTGTGCGGTTTCACTTCACGCAGTGTATCGTTACTTCCGCCTACACAGAACTCCTCATAGAGAACTCACCCAGTCAGCTGTATATTTACTACAGATGTGGTTAGACTGTGACTACGGCTGTTTTTTGTTGTCTGTATTCAAGGTGAGACATCTGACATTTAAAAAAATCATCCAGATTTCCGCTTGAACCGAGAAAATGGGACTTTAAACAGAGTCTGTTGCTTTGTGTTGCTGTCTTTACTGCAGATGAAGTTGGTATGTACTTGTCAGTATTTGTCAAATAAAGATTTCAAATGTTTACACGGGTGCTGAACATTTTTTAATGTTAGATTTATTTTATTTTATTTTTGTGTCCTGAAGAATAAGTAATAAATAAATCTGTGGGTGTTTTACTGTGGTTGTTTACAGTGGACACATTCATATTATCCACATTCTACAGCTCAGCTCTCTGCCGTTTTTTTCTATACAGCTATTTTATTTATGAACATAAAAAAAAAATGTCTATTTAATATTCAAATTAAATGAAAAAGAATAACAATGTTGTATGTGACTCTTACTAATCAATAATGAAATCATTATAAAAATTTACAATTGCAAAAATAATACCAAGAGGACTGCATTTGAATTCAGTATTATTAGATTATGAAATTATTTGTAACATTATTAATTAAAAGGTAGTACAGATATCAAATTAAATCCACCCAAAAGGTGGTGGTAAGACATAATTAATTCATATAAATGGAGAAACTGAACAAAACATTAATAGATCAGTAAATAATAAATGATGAAACGGATTGCATTTATAGACATACTTACCAGGTAATATAAAAAAGATTTAATAAAGAACTGTACTCATGCTGGAACATTTACATATAACACATAATATAAATTTATATTCAGAGCAGCATTAAAGTAAAAATAAATCCATTATTGAGGAAATAAACTTAATAAATAAAAAGGTTACAAACATATACTTGATAAACAATAGCTTATTCCTATTCTTAATAACTTGAGAAAAATTCCTAATAAAAAATTAAGATATCATTAAGAATTAATTCTTAATAAAAAAATATAAATAAAATAAAATAAATTTAAAAAAAAATTTCAAACTCAGAAAGCAGTTCAGTATTGAAAGAGAAACATTTGGACACATGTCTAATACCAATAATAGTCTTAAATCAGATTTGGCAACGTTAATATTTTTATTTGTAAATTTTCCAGAGAAGTCTCCCAGTCTCCCATTCATTCAAAGGTAAACCGGAACTAAAAATACACTGCGTTGCCGACATGGGGAAGTGAAGTGACGTCATTGTGAAAAGGGTCTATTGAGTACACCCCATTTTGAATATTTTTACCCATTTCTCAGTGAATATAGGTCATATATTTATGCGCGTTTGAATGAAACAGTTTTATTAAACGGATATATTTATTAAAATAATATGTTAGTCACCGAACATCTTTAGAAATAGAAAGATAATACATTTAAATTCATGCCAAATAATGAAAAATAAAATTACAAACTACTAAATTTCAAACAAATTTGATACAATTTTTCGTTTCTCTTGAATTTTGCTCTTGGGTGTACTAATTTTTACACTGTTATCATAACTTAATGGGTTAGATTAGCTCCAGATTTGGCTTCAGTGCTGACTAATCTAATGTATATGCACAAATATAATATTGTACAGCTTCCTCTAGAAAAAATTATTTAAATGAGAGATTTGTGAGGGGTGTATTCATATACGTATGTTGAGCACTGTGTCAAAATAATGATGATAGCTCTACCTTTGTCTTGCCCACAACCCAGTAGTCTAGTTTGGCCTTCTGCAATATAATGATGGCGTTCTCTTTACTTCCCTCTGGCATCTGATGGGCCCGAAAGGCCAGATAGTAATACCTACAGGAAATCAAAATGTGAGGAGTTAAACAAACTGATCATATTATAACAAATTATATTACTTTACATCCTATTTGATTTTGAAATGCTTTAATGTAAATATGTAAGGGATAAACATCCAAGCGGTTGTTGTTGCAGAATATAGTATAGCTGTGTAATAAGCGGGATAAAGTACATCCAGGATGGTTGTTTTTTCACAGAATAAAGCACTACAACTGCGTTACGCTTCACGTTGGGATTTATTCTGCGAAAACAACTGTCCTGGATGTACTTTATCCTGCTTATTACACAGCTATACTTGCCACAAATTTTATAAATTAGACACAAAACACTGTTCTGAGCCATAATAGCTTATTATTTCATTAATTAAACGCAAAACTCACTAGTGAAGCTAATAGAGCATAATCTATGCTTTATTCAGTCACTAGAGGGTGCCAAACTGTCAAAAACGCAAATCTGACAGAAACGAAACCTGTTGAATGGAGCATAGACTAACCTACGTATTATTCATTCACAAGATGGCACCAAACAGTCAATAACTGTCAAAAACAGCCGTGTTTCCCTGTTTTTTTTTATAAAACCAAAGGAGAATTGGAGGGTGTGTGACGTCTTAAGGCTGATTTATACTTCTGCGTCAAGCGCACGCGTATGGTCTGGTGCAGCCTTTGCGCGGTCGCATAGCCCTCACCGTGGCTGACGCTGACGTGCAGCTCTCAAAAAATTTAACTACACGTCGCAACGATGCATAGCGCAAGCTCTGTGATTGGTCGGCTTGGTAGCGATGACAAGTGTGGGTGGTGCTGAGAGCCGCGAGCCCGATGGAGCGAGTGTTTACAAGTGTCGAGTCCCATGAAGGAGCTCGAGATGGAAACTTTTGTTTTGTGTTTACCGTATAATTAAAGTTGTTGCACATCCGCCGGTTCCTGTCTCTGAATGAGCGAGTTTTAGCTACGTGTACATTAAGGTAGCATTCAGAAGAAGAAAAAAAACACCCGCAAAGAAACTCGACACAGTGAAACATAAAAACCTACTGCCAGCTAGCATTTCGGAAGTGTTATTGCAGAGCAACACAAACAGCATGCAGAAGCATAAATGCATGACTACGCAACTACAGGGTCAAGGCGATCACTCGATGCAGAAGTATAAATCAGCCTTTAGCATGAACACACAGCACCGTCTCACTAATTAAAATTGCTTATTTCTCTGGATTTTTCAAAATCATTGGGATAATGTAAGTACACGAGTCAGCAAAATATATAACGCTGTTCAAATGGTTTTTGATAATTGTAATGCCTGAAGGGCAATAAAAAGGCAAATCTCTTAAATTTACATTTAAAAACAGATTTCAATTATAACTTTGGGGGATTGTGGGGATTGTGACATGGGTTAATAAAAAACAACAACACAGAACACCATGTATTTTGGAAGTAAATATTATTTTTCAGAAATATAGTTTACTGTTTTTTATATATATAAAATATTTATTCATTCATTCATTCATTTTCCTTTGGCTTAGTCTCTATTTCAGAGGTCGCCACAGTGGAATGAAGCGCCTATAAAATATTTATATAAAATATTTATTATATTATTATACCCAGTGCTGGGTTGCGGCTGAAAGGGCAGAACATATGCCAGAATAATTGGCGGTTCATTCCGCTGTGGCGACTCCTGAAAATCAGGGACTAAGACAAAAGATAGTGAGTGAGTATTATTACATTAAATATTTTGTTCACTGACCAGAATCCCTGGTACGTTTAACAGAGGTCTAATGGTAATAATGATTATGTTATCCTGCGAAGAAAAAAAAACCCTCTCCTGACTCCAAATCCAGACCTCATCAGTTATGCAGTCAAAATGACATTATTCCGGGTGTTCCTGTTGGACTGCAGGAATGTTATTAGATTTAATTAGCTGGAGCTCTTGGGCTTCATGAAAAGAAGGGAAAAAGACAGACAGACAGACAGTTAGAGAGATCAAAGCCCTCCATGTTGAGTATACTCACCTCCTCCAGCGCTCCCTAGAGCTCCCGCCAAACTCACACCGCAGGTTTATTATCTATGTGTTTTGACAGCACTGAAAGAAGCCCATAATCTCATCAATAATAGGTCATTAAGCCTCTGAGAATACAAGTGATGCTAAATTAGACTCTGGTTGAGTAATTAGCGGTGAAGTGGTTCATACTTTGAAGGGGCGGAGAGAGAATCGGCTGAAAGTTTCTCGGCGGCGAGCAAATTCACGGTCCAGATTTACTTTTTCCGAGGCTTGGGGAATTGGTAAACTTTTCTCTTTCTTGCGTTTTTTCTTTCAACCCATCCATCTCTTTCTCTCGTGGGCCGCGAGATGGTGGACATGTAGGTCATCTCTTTTACATAAACATCCCAGACAATTTCTCCATGCTCAGAGGGGCTCAGGCTCGCTCCCGCTTTTTTCTCCCCCCGTCATCCTTTTGATCACAGAAGTGTCCTGATTATCCGTATTTTCCCCGGCCAGTACGCATAAAAAATGAAATACTCTGTGACTGTTCTGTTTGCGTTTCCTTGTAGTCCAACACATTCTTACTCCTGACGCTCAATCAGGGCCCCTTCTCATCACTTTGTGATGTTCCCGGTACCCCCTTGGCGTTGTTTTACGATGCACCGGGTCCTCCAATGCATTTGGTCATTCACATTAAACGTCCCATTAAACCAGGGGTCACCAATCGTGGTCCTGCAGAGTTTGGTTACAACTTGCCTCAACACACCTGCCTTGAAGTTTCAAGTATACCTAGCAAGACCTTGATTAGCTTATTCAGGTGTGTTTGATTAGGGTTGGAGCTAAACTCTGCAGGACACCGGCCCTCCAGGAACAAGTTTGTTGATCCCTGCATTAAACAATTTGCATATATTTGTAAAATCCGAATCGTTTAATGAAAATACATAGGCTGCGTTCAAAATTGCCTACTACTGAGTAGGTACTACATTTGAATTTACTACACGACCGCTTGAAAAGTATGTTCTATATAGTATGAATGTGAGTAATATGAATGGAACTCGGACATACTACATCCGCCATTAGTCATTATCACGTGACCTCAGTTGCGTCGCTTTACTCCCATTCATGAATTCTCTCACATTGCATCATGGGACAGGGTATCGTCTATCAGATGCGCACTTCAGAATCTCAAGGAAAGTAGTAGGTCATCCAGGCACTTCTCGCATATAGTTTTTCAAATACTATGAATTCAGACATACTACTCGAATCACATACTGTTTTTAATGTACTATATAGTATGGAAGTATGAGATTTCAGACACAGCGATACTGTCACAAGGAGGACATGGCCGAGAGCCACGAGAACCAATCGAGGTCGAGCATCACCTGTTCGCACACCAGTCTCGAGTCTCACAGAGAAGCGAAAGTGAAAATTTGGCTTAAGTTTTGTTTAGGCGGCAGCTGGCTGTGAGAGGCTGTCACTGACTGTTTGTTTTGCTTATTTTGTTGATTAAAAATATTGAACGATTGACAGTTCTCTGTCTCCTTCCTAAAAGATATCGAATTTGGAGTCACCTGTATTTATTGCAAAAAACACCATATAAAAGTCATATAATAACAAGTTGTGTTGCATTCCAAGTCCTATGAAGTCATACGATGTCTTTATGTGAAGAACGGGATAATTTATGAGGTTTCAATCACTGAAAACAATTAAGAAATGAAGTTGACCAGACAAAACATTAAATATTTTGTATTCATATTGTCTGCAATTAAGTACAAGTCAAAGTAAATTTGGAAATCACTACTTTCTCTTTTATTCGCTTTTTCCATACTGTCCCAACTCTTTTCTGATTTGGGGTTGTAAAAATAAGAAGAGTACATTTTGATTGATGGCCACTTTAAAGCAGCGGTCCACACTGATATAATGGCTCCTTATATAAAAAGCAGGATCTTCATGGATTCAAATGGATCTTTTTGGGAAATCTTCCCTGATGTTGTGAAGGAGCGCTCTTTGTATTTTCTAGCAGAGACACAACAGCCATCAGCAGCATGATTATGAAAGAGCGCAGTTAAAGTGGAATCAAAGGCAGTATTCTCTCTTAAACATAAAGGCTCCTCAGAGGCCGTAAATACCCAGGATCAACCACAAGCTTCAGATGTTTCCAAGAGACTCATTTATGAGATTCATGCCAGGTAGTAAAAACTGAAAGCCCCCCAGACAATAACAACAAGGCAACAATGGCCCCATATTTACCGATTTATCAGAGAATCAGGTAACGCTTTACTTCTCTGTCCAAACCGTCAAAGGTTTTTCTAGCAGAAAGATGCTATCATTGAAATATCTCCAGAGATCAGTTTATCTGATTCTGTTCAAAGCAGTCTTAAAGGTGAGGTGTGTAAAATCTTGTCCACCAGCAGCACCAAATAAATATAAGAAGTAGGCATGTTTAGTATGTTACAGTAGATTAAGTTGGTTGTGTGAAACTATGAAGCTAAAGTTAAAATATGTTATTGAAGGAACACTTTTTTTGGAAATAGGCTTTTTTCAAGTCGTCTAAATTGAAAATATGGTGTTTTATTCAAGCTACTTACTTAAAATTAGCTGAAACAACACAATTCTTGAGTTTTTTGGGGGACAACTTAATTGTTTTATGTTCAATCCACTTAAATTTGTAATAAATTAATAAGCTCTAAATAAAAGTTCTATTTAATATTTCTTCCCTAACATATTAATTTGGACCATGATCTTAAGTTTATTTTGTTAACTTTTCTCTAGTTTTGGCTTCCATACTGACAAATCTATAGTCGTGGCCAAAAGTTTTGAGAATTCCATAAATATTGGAAATTGGAAAAGTTGCTGCTTAAGTTTTTATAATAGCAATTTGCATATACTCCAGAATGTTATGAAGAGTGATCAGATGAATTGCATAGTCCTTTGCCATGAAAATTAACTTAATCCAGAAAAATTTCCACTGCATTTCATTGCTGTCATTAAAGGTCCTGCTTAGATCATTTCAGTAATCGTCTTGTTAACTCAGGTGAGAATGTTGACAAGCACAAGGCTGGAGATTATGTCAGGCTGATTGGGTTAGAATGGCAGATTTGACATGTTAAAAGGAGGGTGATGCTTGAAATCATTGTTCTTCCATTGTTAACCATGGTGACCTGCAAAGAAACGCGTGCAGCCATGATTGCGTTGCATAAAAATGGCTTCACAGGCAAGGATATTGTGGCTACTAAGATTGCACCTGAATCAACAATTTATAGGATCATCAAGAACTTCAAGGAAAGAGGTTCAATTCTTGTTAAGAAGGCTTCAGGGCGTCCAAGAAAGTGCAGCAAGCGCCAGGATCGTCTCCTAAAGAGGATTCAGCTGCAGGATCGGCGTGCCACCAGTGCAGAGCTTGCTCTGAAATGGCAGCAGGCAGGTGTGAGCGCATCTGCACGCACAGTGAGGCAAAGACTTTTGGAAGATGGCCTGGTGTCAAGAAGGGCAGCAAAGAGGCCACTTCTCTCAAAAAAAAACCCATCAGGGACAGATAGATCTTCTGCAAAAAGTATGGCGAATGGACTGCTGAGGACTGGGGCAAAGTCATATTCTCCGATGAAGCCCCTTTCCGATTGTTTGGGGCATCTGGAAAAAGGCTTTTTCCGGAGAAGAAAAGGTGAGCGCTACCATCAGTCCTGTGTCATGCCAACAGTAAAGCATCCTGAGACCATTCATGTGTGGGGTTGCTTCTCATCCAAGGGAGTGGGCTCACTCACAATTTTGCCCAAAAACACAGCCATGAATAAAGAATGGTACCAAAACACCCTCCAACAGCAACTTCTTCCAACAATCCAACAACAGTTTGGTGAAGAACAATGCATTTTCCAGCACAATGGAGCACCGTGCCATAAGGAAAAAGTTATATCTAAGTGGCTCAGGGACCAAAACATTGAAATTTTGGGTCCATGGCCTGGAAACTCCCCAGAACTTAATCCCATTGAGAACTTGTGGTCAATCCTCAAGAGGCGGGTGGACAAACAAATCCCCACTAATTCTGACAAACTCCAAGAAGTGATTATGAAAGAATGGGATGCTATCAGTCAGGATTTGGCCCAGAAGTTGATTGAGAGCATGCCCAGTCGAATTGCAAATACTGACTCTTTGCATAAATGTCATGTAATTGTCGATAAAAGCCTTTGAAACGTATGAAGTGCTTGTAATTATGTTTCAGTACATCACAGAAACAACTGAAACAAAGATCTAAAAGCAGTTTAGCAGCAAACTTTGTGAAAACTAATATTTGTGTCATTCTGAAAACTTTTGGCCACGACTGTACACTTGAAAAATAATGTTTGCTGTTTTATTCAAGCTATTTATTTAAAATGAGCTGAAAAAGAAAAAGAACTTAATTGTTTTATGTTCAATCCACTTAAATTTTGTTAAAACTAATAAGCTAACTTAATTCCTTCATGTTGGCCGAACACAAATCGATTGTGTGGAACCCAGCATATTTCACAGTGTGGAGTTATATTTAATTATTAGTTATTATATACTAGTATTAGTACTTAGCATAAACGAGTACACTGTAAAAAAAAAAAAAAAAAGGGTTTTATAAATTTGTGGATTGAACATAAACAAGTAAGTTGCCCCTCAAAAAACTCAAAATTTTTTTGAGTGTACATCTCTTTTTAAAAATGTAAATTTCTCACACCAAATACATTTTGGTGCATTTAAGCAAAAACTGTTTTATTAAACAGCTAAATTCATTAAAATTTGAGTTTGGTCACCAAACTTGATTAGTAATAGAAAGATAATATATTTAAATTTAAATTATGTATCACAAAACAAATTACAAACTACAAAATTTCAACTAAATGTTATATTCTTCTTATTTCACTTGATTTTTCCCTCTAAATTAAAATTGTATTTAATATTTTTATCTCTAACATATTAAATTGGCTGTACTATTTTCTTGGACTCTGATCTTTAAAAAGTTATTTTGTTAACTTTTCTCTAGTTTCGGCTTTGATACTGACTAATCTATACTCGGAAAAATTACATTTGCTGTTTGTTCAAACTACTTATTTAAAATGAGCTGAAACAACACAATTATTGAGGCTTTTTTTTGTGACAACTTAATAGTTTTAAGTTCAATCCACTTAAATTTGCTAAAACTAATAAGCTAACTTAATTCCTTCATGTTGGCCCAACACAAATCGATTGTGTGGAATCCAGCATATTTTACAGTGTAGAGTTATATTTATTTATTAGTAAATATATATTAGTGCTCAGCATAAACGAGTACATCCCCTTTTAAAAATGTACATTTCTCAGTGAATATAGACAATAAATTTTGGTGCTTTTAAGCAAAAAAGTTTTATTAAACAGCTAAATTCATTAAAATTAGAGTTTGGTCACCACACCACCAAACTTCATTAGGAATAGAAAGATAATAGATTTAAATTATAAATGTATCGCAAAACAAATTACAAACTACAACTTAATTGTTTTGTTCAATCTACTTAAATTTGTAAAAATGAATATGTTAAACGATAAGTAAACTTAATTCCTTCATGTTGTCCCAACACAAATCGATTGTATGGAACCCAGCATTTGTTTAACAGTGTATGCAAGCACTGCTAACTACTCAGCAGGCACACAACATCATAAGACGTTAATATTAGGTTCGATTTAGGTCGTGATGTCAGGTGACCAAAATTCAATGTCTAGCCAGTGTCTAAGGACAACATTATCTTGACGTTCAATAATGACGTCGATATTTGGTTGATTTTAGGTTGTGTTGGAAAGTGACCAAAATCCAACGTCGATCTTAAACCAACGTCATATTGATGTCAAATACTGACATTTATTCATCAGGTATGGCAACCACAATCCAACGTCTGATAGACGTCATATTGGTAACGTCCACACAACGTCAAGCTGTAACATCATTAGACGTTGATATTTGGTTGATTTTAGGTTGGATGTTGGACATTGACGTCAGCCTGACGTTGGGTTCTGACATCAAACTGATTTTCATTTCTAAACAAAATGAAAGGCCCCTATGATGTTAGGATACAACATCAATCTGACATCATGTTGACGTCCTGTGCCTGCTGGGTAAGCACCGCAAAATGAAAACATTTCTTATTTATCTACAACCTTTAACTGGAATCAGCTTCTATAAGTGAAGTGAAGTGAAGTGTAGTGTGGCCAAGTATGGTGTCCC
>CAIGQV010000260.1:898808-926777 GCA_903798115.1 Danio jaintianensis | reverse complement strand
GGATCACGAGTCCAACACTCTAACCACCAGGCCACGACTGCCCACCTAAAGGCCACGACTGCCCACCTATAATGCATCAACTACTGAACTCCACTCAACTCTCTGAACTGTCAGTCTTTTTCTCAGGAAGTCGTGTTGTTCCTAATCTCTCTCAATAACAGACTGTGTTTTTTGTGATCTTTGTTGTTCTCTTCAAGCCCTGTGGGACTAGAGCAACACTCGTTTGGTGAGCGTTCTGCTATTTTGTGTTTCATACCTGTTTACGAACTCCTGGATGAGGATGCGGTGGGAATAGCCCTGCCTGCGGATGTTGACGGTCTCCAGGATGCCTGTGTAGCGCAGCTGAACCATCACACGCTCTTTATTGAAGCGCAGAGCCTGTCGGTCGTCATTGGGTTTGATACAGCGCACAAAATGAGGCGTCCCGACCACCATCTTGGACAGCAGGTCCATAAGAGAGTACTGAAAGACAAAACACAAACTTAATCATTTTTTGAAGGTGATGAATGCTAGCCAGATTTGAGTCCTGTGTCTTTGATTGGGACACACTAAGCCGACAGATGGCCATTGACAGTTTTCAGTCACGTGACCTGTGCGGAGACCTGGCGGGCAAAAAAATAATGGCCCGTAATGGCAGCTACACTGGGATCTCCATAGAAACGCAGTACCGCTCATATTTCCATTTGTTTCAAGCTACAGATATTTGAATCACATATCAACAGAACAGAACTGATATGTGATCACAAACTGTAAATTGTAGGCACTTGCGATCCATATACTGCCCCCATTTTTCAGTCATTTAAAACCGTAATGTCTCTGTCAGAGCTACAATTCTTATGTCTAACGTTATCTTTTGGATATTCCTCATCGATTTAATCCTTAGTGATGCTGTTATACTGCGTAAGTGTCTGCTTTTATATTTGGTGTCGTTTTCTTTTACTTTGATTTAGGGCTGCACGATATACACTCACTTTATTAGGTTCACCTTACTAGTACCAGGTTGGACCCGCTTTTGCCTTCAGAACTGCTTTAGTCCTTCGTGGCATAGATTCAACAAGGTACTGGAAATATTCCTCAGAGATATTGGTTCATATTGACATGATAGCATCACACAGTTGCTGCAGATTTGTCGGCTGCACATCCATGATGCGAATCTCCCGTTCCACCACATCCCAAAGGTGCTCTATTGGATTGAGATCTGGTGACTGTGGAGGCCATTTGAGTACAGTAAACTCATTGTCATGTTCAAGAAACCAGTCTGAGATGATTCGCGCTTTATGACATGGCGTGTTATCCTGCTGGAAGTAGCCATCAGAAGATGGGTACACTGCTAATAAAGGGATGGATATGGTCAGCAACAATACTCAGGTAGGCTGTGGCGTTGACACGATGCTCAATTGGTACTAATGGATCCAAAGTGTGCCAAGAAAATATCCCCACACCATTACACCACCACCACCACCAGTCTGGACCGTTGATACAAGGCAGGATCAGGATGTTGATGCCAAATTCTGACCCTACCATCCGAATGTCGCAGCAGAAATAGATTTTCATCAGACCAGGCAACGTTTTTCCAGTCTTCTATTGTCCAATTTTGGTAAGCCTGTGCAAATTGTATCCTCAGTTTCCTGTTCTTAGCTGACAGGAGTGGCACCCGGTGTGGTCTTCTGCTGCTGTTGCCCATCCGCCTTAAGGTTGGACGTGTTGTGCGTTCAGACATGCTCTTCTGCATTCCTCGGTTGTAATGAGTGGTTATTTGAGTTACTGTTGCCTTTCTATCTTGAAAAATATCTAGCAAAATATGATGTGCTGTCATCATGGCAACGATAAAAAAAATCAGTTATTAGAATTTAGTTATTAAAACTATTATGTTTAGAAATGTGTTGAAAAAATCTTCTCTCCGTTAAACAGAAATTGGGGACAAAAATATAAAGGGGGGCTAATAATTCAGGAGGGCTAATAATTCTGACTTCAACTGTATATTAACAATATTATTTGTATTAAATACAAATGGATTGGGTCCTCCCAGCAGGAGCGAGACTGAAAAAACAGTCCCGTAAGGCCTCTATGCTCAGTTACTTAGTCTAATTATACTATATATCCCATCATGCACCCTTACACACACCTGTTCCGGAATCACCGTTGATTACACACACACACACACACACACACACACACACACACGCACACACGCACACGCACACGCACACGCACACACACACGCACACACAGCTGTGAGCTGATCTAAGACTGATTACATGGACTATATAGACTGCTTTCACACAGATTGCTGAGTCTTGTTTACTTTTAACACCTCAAAGCGTTTTCTTGTCTTGCCGTGTCTTACCATGTTTTTTTGACCCCTTGTCTCGTTTTGTCGTTAATGTTGTTTTGCCGCCTGTACTGACCACTTGCCTCTTTCTGACTATGCTTCTGGATTGCCTTCATGCTACTGTTTGTACCTGTTGACCGTTGCCTGCCTGACCAATCTCTGTTAAATAAAGCGGCACGTGGATCCTCATTCCGTTGTCATCCGACTGCCTTGTTACAATAAGTTAAGCTGCGACATGTGACCGCATGAACTTTATATATTCGACAATGTTTTTGTTAAAGTCCACATGAACTGGTAGTTGCTGAGACTTTTATTACAGTGCAGCGATCATATGTGTGTGATTGTGAAGACAAAAACCAAGTGTGTATTTACTGTAGAGCCATCTCATATATTAATAATATTTCCCTAATAAGCACAAATCATAAAATGTTATACACAAAATCATATTTATAGGTGTGAAAACACTCCCTGACCTGCAATAAAATGACACATTTCAGCACACAGAGGTCTGGATCTCTAAAACAATTTTTAAAAAACCCTGATCATTTTATAGTAATCCTTTTGTGTTTCCTGCAAAAAACACACTGTAAAAGGATTAAACAATGTTTAAAAGTGGTTTTAAATAATACTATTAATATATTTGAATTAGCTAAGCTCTGTTTGTTCTTGGCACCACTATATATAGCTGATTCTTGTGTTAGATTTTCTGTTGTTTGTAAATGTGTATTGCATTATTATTAGGGATGTCAAGATCCGATCACGTGATTAGAAATCGGGCCCAATCACATGGTGTCAGACTCAATCGGAATCGGACGTTACCTCCCGATCAGGACTCAAATATATATGTATGTATATATATATTCTCATTATTTTATAACACATCTATAGTTATGCGGTGGCACAGAGTTACACTGTGCCTCTTTCTTGATGACGCACAGAAACAGCAACGCGTGCAGCATGACATCACTTTGTTGCAGAGACGCTATTGGTTAAATGCCGCAAAGTAGAACACGGAAGCAGCTTGAAGTGGAGAGCGCGAGTATGTCTGCAGTCTGGAGGTATTATAAAGTTGATGACGACAACATTGCCATAACAAACTGTGAGATATGTAAACTTGGGATTGCCTGCCGGGTATTTTAAGTTGAGGTGCAATTTGTTTTGATATTCGATTTTTTTATATTTACTGTTGCACTAAAGTCCAGAAGTGAAGAATTGATGTTATTTATTACTTGATTGTTCAAGCTACCTCACAGAAGTGCTCTGTTTGTTAACAGAGTTGTTAAATGTTAAAATAAGATGAATTAAATAAAAAATAAGGAACATCCTGAGTCAGTTTCCTCGCTCTTATTTATTCTTTTTTTATGTATTATAGAAGTATCGGATCGGGTTTCGGTATCGGTAGATACTCAAAATTAAATGACTCAAACTCAAGGGCAAAAAAACCTGATCAGGACATCTCTAATTATTATTATTATTTTGATTATTTACCTGATGGTGTTTTGTCTTTGTGTGGGAATATCCAGCCTGATCTCACGAGGAAATGTAACTATTTTACGTTTTGTCAATTTAGTGCTAATTCGTACAAGTTCAGTTGTACAAAAATTGTACGATTTTTACATTTTTAAAAATTTTAGATTTGCGTGGCACCAAACCCCGCCTCTAAACCCAACCGTCATTGGCGGATGAGAAAATCATACTAAAATGTACGAATGAGATTGTACGAATTAGCCACTGAATCAAAAAGTTATGAATTGCCGTGAGATAGCGTTGGAATAACCCTGCGCGGATATAAACTTACAGTCTGCAGACAGAATGGTCAGTCATTTTGTAATTGTTACAATATACACTGTAACAAATATCTGTTAATTAACAGTTTTCCGTATTTTGTGATTCACAAGTGTTGTCCGTTTATTTACGGTTGTGAATTGCATTATGGGATGTTGATCTTTGCTCTGTTGACTTTTGATGTTGAACATAACAAAGTGACTTTTATTGACATTTTAGTAGTTTGAAATAACAATGTATAAGAAATAAGAAATAGGAAAATAAAAAATGCACTGGCAGTTTATTACAAGGGTTTTTAGCGTAATAAACACCAAACCAGACAATATATCACTTTAAATTATTAAAAATGTTAATAAAAGGCACTTTTTTGAACTTTTCAAGGTTGAAAGTTGTTGGAAGATAGATCAAGGTCCTATAATGCAATTCAAAAGCATAAATAAATGGGGAAAATAAATAAAAACATGAATCACACTTTAAAGAATGCTGCTATTCCACGGATATTTTTATAGTAGAACTAAATCTTCTGCCAATCGGACCAGCAATTAGGATCACTTATTAGGATACTGATTTTACTTTTTGTAATGCTTCTGCCACAATTCGAAAGCAATATCTGATTTTCATTCGTTTATTTTCAGTGATTACTTTTGATTAATCTTTCATTTTTCAGTTTCAAGTTACTCCAGTGACCGCTGTAGTTTTTGCTTTCTCAATGAAAGGGGACCAACAGTTTTGTCCACGTCTCTATATATGCACATTTTTCTACAATGTGATGTGCTGAGGAGGACTCACCCTGAAATAAGACGCCACTGTCTGTCTCCTCATGTTAGTGGTTTCTTCAGGGTGACGCATCATTTCCATGGTGTCCACCTAAACACACACAAACACACTTACTGTAGCTTTTCTGCATCACCAATACACACATACAGTACTTCTACAGTCCACCTGTCCTGCATTTTGTGAGACCGTCCCAAAATTGGGAGCTTTGTTGGATGTTATAAGCATTCCAAAAAAATTGTCACAATGAAGTTTATCATTAATTCATTCATTCATTCATTTTCCAGCGATTTTTTGCGGCCGGGTCGCAGGGGCAGTGGTCTCAGCAGAGAACCCCAGACTTCCCTCTCCCCAGACACTTCCTCCAGCTACTCCGGGGGGATCCCGAGGCGTTCCCAGGCCAGCCGAGAGACATAGTCCCTCCACCGTGTCCTGGGTCTTCCCCGAGGCATCCTCCCGGTGAGATATGCCTGGAACACCTCTCTAAGTAGGCATCCAGGAGGCATCCGAAACAGATGCCCGAGTCACCTCAGCTGACTTCTCTTGATATGGAGGAGCAGTGGCTCTACTCCGAGCTCCTCCCGGATGACAGAGCTCCTCATCCTATATATAAGGGTGCACGCTGCCACCCTGCGAAGCAAACTAATTTCGGCCGCTTGTATCCAAGATCTTGTCCTTTCAGTCATGACTCAAAGCTCATGACCATAGGTGAGAGTAGGAACGTAGACTGACCGGTAGATCAAGAGCTTTGCCTTTCGGCTCAGCTCTTGACCACAACAGACCGGTACATCGACTGCATTACTGCTGCTGCTGCACTGATCCACCTGTCAATCTCATGTTCCATCCTTCCCCCTGTTTGTAACCTTTGGATTTTATTTAATACGTCATTTTTGTTGTCATATTCCTTAGAACCAATCGAAATCTGTTATACTATTAGATTTAAACAGTTTAAAGATAAGAATACGCCTAGCTGTAGAAAAGCTAGATCTAATTGGTTAAATCCTATGAGATTGGTTTACTTAATATTCAGGTGCAAAATACTCCACACAATAGATGAATTAATAAGTAGTATTTAAAACACATTAGATTTATTGTTATAATTACATAAATCTTGTTCTTATTTGTTTTATTTATGCTTAACTGACAAATATCAGTCACAAAAAGTTTGTTAGTTCAATTATGTTAAAAGTATGCAATCCAAATGGATGGGAAATGTTATATGCGATCAGAACGCATAAATCCTTATGGAGTGTACAATTAATTACAATACAGGATCAATTAATGAGTTTGAATTAATAATTCTTTTTTAAGAAATAGAAAATTATTATTATTATCAATAAACCTGTCATCTCCGTCCATTTGCAAGGGTCCATTTGAATTTTTGATGTGTTTTTTTTCATGTCGTTTTGACATCAAATACAAGAGCAAAAAGTCATAATACAAGAGCATATAATTCTTATTATTACTCTAATTCATATTTAAGCACATTAACCCTTGTGTACTGCTTAAATTGACTCCCCTTTTGTTATTTTGGGGGCTGTTTTTGCCCCATTGACTTCCATTATAACCACATTTTTTGATTGCAAAGCCATGACAGCAAATAATCGTGCATTCTTGATTGTTCATGGTTTTCCCTTTTGGGAAGAGGTCAAAGTTAATCATTCATTCATTTTCCTTTAGCTTAGTCCCTTTATTCATCAGGGGTCGCCACAGCGGAATAAACCGCCAACTTATAAATAATTTAGAAAAATGTCGTTATAATGGAAGTCAATGGGGCAAAAACAGCCCCAAACATAACGAAAGGGGAGTCAATTTTCCAAGAGTGTATTGTTTTTGAAAAATTCCAAAGCATTTTCCCAAAATATGTCAAAATAAGATTTGTCACCAAAAATCATTCCATTTGCTGAAACACAGAAAGTCGTGGCCAAATTAAGCCTCCAAATCACCCCAGAATGGATGAAAACATCCCAAACAGCACACAAAGGCTAAAACATCACAATCCCAGAAAACACTGTGGAGCATGAAAGATGTACCGCTGCAAGGATGTGTTTTCAAAATTAACTTCTGGCTTCCAACTGATCCTAACAAGGACAAGACACGATGTGTATAACAGCCATTTCTACAACATGCCTCATGAATTTATCAAGGCGATGCATAATTTAGAGTAGGTCTATAGCAGCAAAGTGTGTCTTAATATTCTATTTCATCTGCGTGCGAGAGGCAGGTGTGTGTCTGTGATCTTCCAGAAGAAAACGCAGGAGAAACCGAAGGGTTGGACAAGCACCATTACCGAGACACAATCCAACAAACCCAGTGTTTTAACAAGACATCTGTCCCACTTCTGCTTACATGCGCACAACTCTGTAAAGCATCTCATCTGCGTGTGAAGCAGTTTAAAAGTATCTGCAATATTAATTGGAAGCGATTAATTGGGTTCTGCGCGTCGGTGTCTAATTATGTTTCTCTGATACAGCAGGTAGTCCGCGGGATGGTTTTAATCTTACACACAGAACAGAAGAAAAAGGAGAAATAATTATCTAGAGTTTTCCATCATGCGAATAGCAACTACTGTAGTTAAAACAGGTCCAACTCCATGAAGTCCTCCAACTGTGCAAGACTGAATGAAATGTTGAATTTAAAAATAACTTTTCTCACACTTTTTATTGCTACTGAGACAGGTTCTCTCATTTTAGAGAGAATTTGACTAAACATTTTAAGATAAGATAAATCATTATTTGGTCCTAAAAATGACTGACTCAAATTTTAAATGCGTATTTATTTATTTTTGTGAATTTTAGCTGCGTCCCAATTCACATACTGACACTATTCTCTTTTATATTACATATCCGAGTGACCTATTGAGTTTAATAAGAGGCGAGTAAGTCCGAAAGATGTCCCGGGACAGGATTATTGTGAGCTTTGTAAACGAATAACAGAATTTTGAAGTCAATTCTACACTGCAAAAAATGGTGGGTTGATTTGTGTTGGGTCAACATGAAGGAATTAAGTTAACTTTGTAGTTTTTGTGGATTGTAAGTAAGTAAGTAATGTGTATTGATATATAGCGCATTTATCGTGTATGGCCATACACTCAAAGCGCTTCACAATCATGAGCGCTTCACCACCAGTGTGCAGCATCCACTTGGATGATGCGACGGCAGCCACAGGACAACGGCACCAGTGCGCTCACCACACACCTGCTATAGATGGAGTGGAGAGACAGTGATAGAGCCAATTTGGTGGATGGGGATGATTGGAAGGCCATGATGGGTAAGGGCAGATGAAGGGAATTTGGCCAGGACTCCGGGGTTACACCCCTACTCTTTACGAGAAGTGCCATGGGATTTTTAACGACCACAGAGAGTCAGGACCTCAGTTTAAGGTCTCATCCAAAAGACGGCACTCACTGACAGTATAGTGTCCCTATCACTATACTGGGGCATTAAGACTCACACAGACCGCAGATTGAGTGCCCCCTGCTGGCTTCACTTACACCACTTCCAACAGCAACCTAGTTTTCCCATGTGGTCTCCCATCCAGGTACTAACCAGTATTGAACATAAAACAATTAAGCTGTCCCAAAAAAACCTTAAGAATAGTGTTGTTTCAGCTTTTTTGAGTGTATAACAAACTGGTAGCCAATGCAGGAACCGTAGAACTGGTGTAATAAGGTCATTTTTTTTGACTGCCTGTGAGTAGACGGCAGTTTGAAGCAGACGGACCATTTGAAGATGAGAGATAGATAAGAGTGACAAACCAACATACAAAGCGTTACAGTAGTCGAGTCATGAGGAGATGAAGGAGATGAAAACTTCTATTACTTAAGAAAGGTTTGACTTAACGAACTGACAAATGTGGTAGAAGCCAGTCCTGACTAAAGAGCAGATTTGTTTGCTTCCTTTTAAGGCATTATCAAAACTAAATTCTAGATCTATAACTTCTGAGGTGAGGTATGGAGTGCACCAAGGTCAGTAAAGTTTTCACTAGGGCAGTGTTTCTCAACCATGTTCCTGAAGGACCACCACATTTTCCATGGCTGCGTCCGAAACCGCCTTCTACTCAGTAGGTACTGCATTTGAATTTAAATGTACTACTCGGCCGTTAGAAAAGTATGTTCTATACAGTATGAATTTAAGCAGTATGAATGTGACTTGGACATACTACATCCGCCATTTTGTCATGATCACGTGACCTACAGGCATCAGTTGCGTTGCTTCACTTCCATTCATTAATTCTCTTGCAGTGCATCATGGGATAGCGTAGCGTGCATCGGATTGCGCACTTCAATATCTCGCCGGAAGTAGTAAGTCGTCCGGGCACTCGCATACTGTTTTTCCAATTCTATGAATTCGGACATACTACTCGGCTCACGTACTGTTGTTAGCATACTATATAGTATGGAAGTATGCAATTTCAGACACAGCTCATGTCTCCTTAACCAAACTCACCTGATTCAGATCATCAGCTCATTAGCAGAGACTGAAAGACCTGTAATGGAAGTGACAGACAAAGGAGACATCCAAAACATGCAGTGTTGGTGGTCCTCCGGGAACGTGGTTAAGAAACACTGCACTAGGGTGTTCGTTTGTCGTCATTTAGTAACATGAAGTTATTTGTGAGCCACTCTTTCAACCCCTGTAGACAGGGTAGTAGTCTTCTATGTGCTTGGTTATCTTTATGCTTTATGGGTATGTAATGTTGTGTGTTGTCTGCATAACAGTGGTAAAAAAAAAACCCAAAGGTAACATCTGTAGTAAAAATAACAATGGTGCCAAAACGGAGCCCTGGGGTACACCGCAAATAAGATTATCCTTACTGAAAGATTAGCCATGCTGAAAACTCTAATAAGAAAACCCAGAAAAACACTTTTATTATGCATAATACAGTCTGACTTTGTTAAAGGGACAGTCACCCAAAAATTACAACTTCTGTTGAACACAAAAGATGATATTTTGATGAAAGCTGGAAATCATTGACGTCTATAGTACTTGTTTTTCCTACTATGGATGTCAATTATTACTGCTTTTCATCTTTCTTCAAAGTATAGTTTTCAACAGAATAAAGAAAATAGTGCATAAATTTTCATTTTTGGATGAACTACACCTTTATCTCTGTTGACGGTTCGAACATTTAAACCTGAACATCTCTTCTGACAATTATTTGGCTGAGTGAGATTCTCCAGTTGTTAGTTAATTTTTGGTTTGCAACGTTGGTGCTTCCAAGTTGTGAAAACCCTGTTTTATTTTGAAAATTCTCGGGGGACTTTTCAGTGTAAAAGGACCAAAATGGACAACCCAGCCTCATTATGGATACGTACCCCAGTATACATTTCTGGAGAGAGCGAAATACGTCCCAGGAGGTACGTTTTTTTGCGAATCCGCCAGAGGCCGCTGTGAATGCTTTTTCAGATATCAAATTTCTCTCGCGAGTGCCATTCGTGCCTGCTCTTTTCGCGTAAATCCGCCAGAGGCCACTGTCGACTGACTGACTGACTGACCGACCGACTGACTGACCAACCGATTCCCCCACCCACCCTCTTCCCAAACCCAACCTATAGTGTTTTTAAAAGCAATCCAGAAAAAAAGAAATGCCCTAGCGGCTGCCTGATCTTCACCACGTTTTCAGATCTTACCACGTTCTCAGCCTGTTATTTACTTGTTTATTTTATTTTTTTGCCTTTTGTTTTTGTTTTACCTGCTTTCTGGAACCGTTCTTCACCGAACCAGGACTCAGCTCTGCGTCTCAAGTCCTCAGACGTACGTGGCGAGCCATTAGGCAAACTGGTGACACCAGAAAAGCCGTCCACACGGAGGTAAGCGGTCAGCCGGTAGCGCAAAAAGAAACAGAAGCCGTCGGCGGCGTCATACCGCCCCGTAGCGTTCGTTTTGAAGACGAAATGCAGCTATACGTACCTCTGGCTACATAATTTCGCTCCCTCCAGAAATGTGTATGGGGTTACATATTCACAATGAGCCTGTGTTGAAAATGGAGGCTTTTGAAAATAGAGGTGTGACTATACATAATCGCTCTTTGATTGGCTCTTCTGGATCATTACATATCCTTCCCTGGTTCATCAAGCTTCTTTCATATGACCTTCACTGAAGGATGACATGAGTAGTACAGCATCAATGGCCGTGTAAATGACAACATGGTGGAGGAGTATAGACACGGTTCTTATAATAAGCTAAACATTTACTTTACTTTGTGGCTCTTGATACACCAAAAAGTCTTGCTGTCTTGGTCACAGATGCTCAAGCGAGACGTGCACCAACAATTTGTCCTCTTTTGAACTCTGATATGTCGCCCATAATGTTGTGTGCATTGTGATATTTTAAGCTAAACTGTGCTATTACTCTGCTAATTAAACCTTCACTCTCTGCTCTTACTGGTGGAATGTGCAATCAATGAAGATTGGCCATCAGGCTGCTCAAATTTAGCCATCAAACCTCCAACACTGGCCAGTGTTTCAGTTTCATTGTCCAACCCCTGTATATTGAGCACATGAATTTGGTTTCATGCATGTGAAATTGGCTATGCATGTGTACATCATGTTTTTTTGTGTGAAAAAACCAAGAGTTAAGATTGTTTTGTTCCAATTAAACCAGAAAGAAATCAACACAACAAAGCAATGGAATATACATCAGAAAATATGAAGCTGAAGAATATAAGAAACGAGATATAGAGAAAACCTCTTACCTTTAGCAGGTATTTAGGAGACTGAGAGGAGAGAGAATAGTTCAGACAGACAGAAAATAGATCAGATGTACAGAGCAGTGAAGAACAGAAGTATTTTACAATGAAAACCATACACACAAGAGTCTTAAGAGACTCTGGAGCAAATGCATTGGTAAAAGAATTACATCACAAGCCTCATCGGATGCAATATATTCATTCAGGCTATATTACATTATGTGTATGTAAAGTGAATGGCGTATATTTATGATGACCTTCTGAATGTAAAGAAGAGCACAGACCTTATTTCTTCCGCTGTTGAGTTGCGGAGGCAGAGATCTGGAGGCTGCTGTCACTCTTGCTCTGGATGTGGCCAGATTACCTGCTCAGCAAAAGAAGAAACACATCAGTGGCACATCAATCCTTCTTGGTTGAAGCACAAATAAATAAAACAACATGGTAGAAGAGTGCTCTGGGCTTGCAACCCAAAAGAATGTGCGTTTGAACCCTGGAGGAGATCCACGAAAAGCCTAGATTTCAATTACAAAGACTATGATCTTGATCAAAACCCTGAACGCCAGACTGCTCTACTGTTATAAATAAACATTTGCAATAGTAACCACAATAGTAACTAGGGGTGTAAAGGATTACGGTTGATCCAGGATCTGTATGGATCACAACCCACGGTTCGAAACGCACATGACCCGTGGATTAATAACTTCATTTATTCATTCATTTTCCTTCGGCTTAGTCCCTTATTTATCAGGAGTCGCCACAGCGGAATGAACCGTCAACTATTCTAGCATGTGTTTTATGTAGCGGATGCCCTTCCAGCCGCAACACAGTACTAGGAAACACCCATACACACATATATTCACACACGCACACATACACTACGGCCAATTTAGTTTATTCAACTAATTGATATCGCATGTCTTTTTGGACTGTGGGGGAAACCGGAGCACCCAGAGGAAACCCACGCGAACACCAGGAGAACATGCAAACTCCACACAGAAATGCCAACTGACCCAGCCGGGACTCGAACCAAATCTAAAGGTCTTAGTTGATGGTTTGTTAATACTGTGAATTATAACCTAAACTAAAGTGTTACCAAATATTTACATTCCCAAACCAGGTACCACGTTTGTAGACTTCCATCAGCCTTTTGTTTACCTTGAAAACCTACATCAGTGTTTACTACTGTCTTATTAATATGATATTAGCACTTAAAAACTACATCCCTAATCCAGCCAATACTTAAACCCAACTACTACCTTACTAACTATTAATAAACAGCTAATCAGTAGTTTATTGAGCTAAAAGTCTTAGCTAATGGTTTGTTAATAGTGTGAATTGTACATTAAATTAAAGTGTGAACAACATTTTTAACAGACAGCCTCAATGGAGCCAGTGTTGACCTTGTGAACTGTGCTCCCTGTCGATTATCCCCTTGTCAAATACGTTCAGTAAGTCAGGTCTCTCATCCCACTTTCCCTCCGTCATTAATACACTCTCTCTTTCGGCTTGCTCTTAAACGCACACACACATGTCCTCGGGATATGAAGCCCCACTGTTGCATATGCAGCACCGTCTGAGCTTTTCAAAAAGTTTCTGCGCAAGATGTCCAAATGTTTTCCCTGGCTGGGTCTTCAGAGACTAAACTCTGATTAATGGTACTGAAGGAGCCTTTGAAGCCGGATTGGTGACATCAAAGTGCTAATCCATGGGTGGCAGGAGTTTTATAATGAGTGGGAAGCATTTTAGCACGTTTCAAAGGCTCTGGTGCATGAATAAACAATGGCAGCGCAGATGTGCCACACACCTTTAGAAAAATACCCACCGCAGAAACGCAGAGCATAACTGTAGCTACAGCGCGTCAGTGTGTGTGTGTATGTGTGTGTCAGGAATCAGGGTAAATGAAACATCTGTTATTCCTGTAGTCTGCGCCTCAGTAATACACCAGATGACAGATTAGAGAGGGTCACAGACTCAAGCAAACAAACAATAAGTCCAGAAAACAATTATCGTTTTTCTTCTCATTTGTTTCGTAATGACCGTCTCGTGTGAATGAGCACAGCCTTCGCAGCAGATCAGGTTTAATTGCTCTATTTGCCAGGGATTAATTGAGTTGTTTCAGATCTAACTATCGCTCAGCAAAACTGCGCTTCTGCCAATGGGATTACACATGTAGGCTGCTGGTAAATGTTGTCTCTGATGTAGTCAAAACACTGACACTGCACTGGAAGATTTATGGTTTATGGGTAACATTTTTACACTGACATGGTACTGGTGCTAGAGCCAGGGTTCAGACTTATACTGTACATTTCCAAATGGAAACATCAGCTTCATTGCAAAAAATGCTTTTCTTACTTCGAGCTTTTGTCTTTTTTCTAGCCAAAATTCTTAAATCAAGAAGCCTTTTCTAGACGAGCAAAAAATATTATCTTGCTTTCAGAAATAATTATCCAAAATTAAGTGAGTTTTTCCTAAATAATTTGCCAATGAGGTAAGAATTCAATTATTTTTTCAAAGTGAAAACAAGTTAACAAGTGCTGCTGGACTAAAGTAGCTTGATATTGTGTCAGTCAGGTCACATGACATCCCGCTAAACGCAAATGAGAACTTCGGTTTCTTTCTGCCTGGCATTTTCTCTCACCGTTCCCTTTCTCTCCGTGTTTCCGTCTGTCTCTCTGAGACTCTGCCCTCCTCTCTCTCATCTCTCAGCGCAGATTATTAAAGGACATTTGTCAAAATGAATTAGTCTGAGCGGAACAAGCGTGCGGTGCGTAAGTGCATTTTCACGCTTTTCACACACACATCACGGCATGATGAAGGGGATCTACCCTGAAGTCAGCTTATAACGCACCTACGCACACTGACACATGCATACAGTATCTCTCACATACACACATACTTGCGCATGCAGTGTAGAAGTGCCACATATTAGTTGATGATACCTCCACATAATATTTAATAGCAAATTCCCTACCAATTAATATTGTCAAAGGTTGATTTTAAAACGATTACTTCCAATTGTAATGAACTCTATAAGCTTAACCCTGAAGCACGCGGTTATTTCAACATTGTCACAGTACTTTTAAAATTCATTGGCTTATCATTTTGATAAAGTCAAGTCTAGTAGTGTCTTAATAATTAAGAATTTGAATGTTATAGGGTTGGAAGTACAAAATTGCTAATAGCGCTATTAACCAGTAAGTTATTTTTATTATTATTCTAATTATTTAAAGTTAGTCTATGGTACAGTTTTTACTGTGATGTCTCTGATTTGCATGTAGATGTAAATGCAGAATACGTGTGACACTGCCAACCCAGGCTCATTCTGAAAACGTACGCTATATACATTTCTGGAGATACGTCTCAGGAGGTACGGTTTTTGTTTTCGCAAATCCCCCAGAGACCGTTGTGTACGCTTTTTGAGATCCCAAATTTCTCTTGCTAGTGCCGTTCGAGCCTGCTGTTCTCGTGTAAATCCACCAGAGGCCGCTGTCGACTGACTGACTGACTGACCCACTCTCCTCCTTCCCTAAACCCAACCAATAGTGTTTTCAAAAGCACCGATTGCCCCATCCACCCACTTCCTTAAACCCATCCAACAGTTTTAAAAAGCAATCCAGAAAAAGAAAAGCCCTCGCCTGATTTTTAACACTTTTTCTGATTTTACCACATTCTTACCTTGTTATTTACTTGTTTATTTAATTTTTTGGCTTCTGTTTTTGTCTTAAGCCGCCTTTCCACTGCACAAGACATTCGGGCACGACTGTCGGAATAAGCCCCCTTGTGGCAGTCGCACCGAATTTTCAGTTTTGTCGTACACCATGGAAGAGAAGCTGATTCAAAAGCAAGAGCCTTTATTCTCTGTGGGTTCACCATAGTTGAATGAATAAATGAATACCAGAAACTTATAGACCTCTAAAAATTTTGGAGGGAATGTGGAGACAACATTAAAAAATATATATATTTTTTGTTACTCATTTATGAATAGAAATGTTTTTTTAAATATAGACTTCTGATTCAAAAAAATTACGAAAAAACTACTATTTCTCTGCTCGCGCGCACTGACCTGCTTGGACCACACTGGAATACATCACATCCCGTCGGCCGGTCGCATACGGTCTAGTCGCAGGAGTTCAAATATTTTAACGGATCCGCAGCTCAAATCGGATTCGAATTTTCCGCATACGGAGATGATAGGAATTCCACGCAGCTTCCGGACTACTCTCCATTGGAAATGAAAGACTTCTGGTCTGTCGCTTGTTGTTTGTCGTGTGCAGTGGAAAGGCAGCTTTACCCGCTTTCTGGAAAGTTCTTCACTGGACTCGAACCTCGTCGTGGTGGTCAACTCCTCTCTGCGTCTCAAGTCCGCCGACATATACGGCGAGCTACTGGACAAACTGGTAACAGTGGGAAAGTCGTCCATATGGAGGTAAGCGGTCAGCTGGTAAGCGCAAAAAGGAATGGCGTCATACTGCCCCGTAGCATTCGTTTTAAAGACGAAATGCAGCCATACGTACCTCTGGCTACATAATTCTCCAGAAATGTATATAAGGCTACGTTTTCAGAATGAGCCTATGTTGGATACTGCACTGTGAAAAATGGCTGTGATTTCAAAGGTAAAATTGCTACCGAAAAAAATCTGGTTAACAGTAAGCTCACTTAATATATTAGGTGATTTTACCAGAATTCCCTGCATGGTACTTCACTTTTTGGGATCTATTTTAACAATTTAAGCGCAAAGGGGATGGCGCAAAAGCACTAAGGGTGTCTCAAAACCCTCTTTTGCTATTTTAAGAATGAGAAAAACTGTCGTCGCACCAGGCGCATGGTCTAAAAGGGTTGTGCTTAATCTCTTAATGAGTTATGGGTGTGTATTGGGTGTAACGTGCTTTAAACCAATCAGAGTCTCATCTCCCATTCCCTTTAAGAGTCAGTTGCGTCTTGCCACAGTGCATTCACTATTTAGATGGCAGACTTTGTAAGCATAAAAACTGAACGCTTCACTAACGAGAAAACAGTTAAAGACCATTTCTGGAAGGATCCTCTTCCGTTCGGCCTCTTCCTTTCGACTGTGATTATGTTTATTACATATTTAATTTAACTATTTCTATTTTCAGTTCTAATTTCCAGCAAACAAACTAATGAACTAACAACGAAGTGTGGTCAATCCAAAAACACTTACTACTCCTATGCTCCATATGGTGATGCATATGTCTCTAAAACCCAACAGGTAGACAAATCTAAATAAATAAAAAAATGATAAAAACAAATATAAATATGCATATAATAAATACTACTACTAATAATAATGACGTTAAATAAATAAATTGTCATGAATAAACTGGCTACTACTGAGCCGGATTCCACTTGAGGTGAAGAAGGCATGGGAGGAGGCAGCGTTTTTTATATTTATTTAGACAATAATATTTTTTACAATTTTAATCCTTTAATTTATATTATATTTAAAGATATTTGTGTACCGCTGTGCATCCCTGTGTGTGTATTAAGCAATGCGTATGCACATTTTGGACCCACATAACTAACGCACTCTTCAAATAACAAAAACCCCTGTGCAATTGACTTAGACCAGCTATTTCAGTTGCCTCAAAATAGCAATATGCCTACAATGCGTCTTAACATACTTTTTTCAGACCAGCACACCCATGAGCGCACAAAGTGGCGCAAATGCATTTGCTATGTAAATGTAGATTTGTGTTGATTTACTACAAATCACACCGCGTGTCCTTGAGAAGACATGCATGATAATCGCTGTTTTGCTCAACTGCGTTTGTGATTTCAATTCGATTAACCGCCCAACCCTAGTGTGTGTGTACTGGTTTAGCTAAATTTGAGGGCTCAATTGGCCTCACTTATATAGCAAAATATAAAAACAACCCACTAGTGAAGATATTTCATTGGTCCTCACCAGTGTTGGGGGTAACGCTTTAGTTACGTAATAATATTACTTTTCTAAGTAACGAGTAAAGTAACACATTACTTTAAAAGAGTAAGTAATAATATTTAAGTTACTTTTTTAAAAGTTACTTTTTAGTTTAATTAATTAGCTTTTTAAATATAAATTGCTGAATTAAAATTAGCATATTGAATCATGCACTCAATGAAAGAATGCTGGAACAGACAAAAACCAAAATGGCAGAGCCCAGTACTGGGTTGCAGCTGGAAGGGCATCCGCTGCGTAAAACATGCCGGAATAGTTGGTGGTTCATTCTGCTGTGGCGACCCCTAAAATAGAAACTAAGCCGAAGGAAAATGAATGAATGAATGAATGAGTACTGGGAAACACCCATATGCTCTCATTCACACACATACACTACGGACAATTTAGCTTACCCAATTCACCTATAGCGAATGTCTTTGGACTTGTGGGGGAAACTGAAGCACCCGGAGGAAACCCACGTGAACACGAGGAGAACATGCAAACTCCACACAGAAATGCCAACTGGCCCAGCCGGGACTCGAACCAGTGACCTTCTTGCTGTGAGGCGACAGTGCTAACCACTGAGCCACCATACCGCCTTGTTGAAATTCAGCCCATATAAATTTTTCAGTGTGTTCATCAGAATATCTTACTCTTGGTTCAGCACTCTGCTTTGGGTCAAGGTCAGCCCGCAGTCCACCCATGTGGTGCTGTTTTGTCGGAGGAAATGGATTATATTTGCATGAACAAATTCCCCTAAAGCCAGAGCTCTTGTGTGGATGTGTGGATTTGGGGTGTTTGGTTTGGCCCTGATCTAGAAAACTCCGGAGGGCTTTTACTGCAGGCCTGTGGCCACACCGTATGTATGTGCTCCTCTGTACAGCCTTCATCTGGATTTGCATGAAACATCTGTGAGCTGGAGCTCAACCGTATGCTGTCAGCCAGAGAGGCAAAATGAATTGTTGAGCATATGAAGTCAAAATGATTAGCCCTCCTATGAATTTTTCCCAAATATTTCCCAAATGATGTTTAACAGAGCAAGAAATTTTTCACAGTATTTCCTATAATATTTTTTCTTCTGGAGAAAGTCTTATTTGTTTTATTTCGGCTAGAATAAAAACTGTTTTAAATTTTTTTTAAACCATTTTAAGGTCAATATTATTAGCCCCCTTAAGAAATATTTGTTTACCAATTGTCTACAGAACAAACCATCCTTATACAATGACTTGCCTAATTAACCTAATTAACCTAGTTTAATGGCACTTTAAAGGTGCTGTATGTAAGTCTTTGACTTTTATAAAGCATAAAAATAGCATAATATGTTTGCAGATATTTAAGAAACATGCTAAATGAACATTCTTGTTTATCTGAAAAACAATGCTGAAGTCAGATATTCTGTTTAGCCAAATAAAATTTAAATTTAAAATAGTTTAGCCAATTATATTTCAGCACCCCGGGTTGCCTTGTTGGAAAACCACATATTTCATTCATTCAGTCAGGAAGGCTCTCAAAGCATGCGTCTGTGACCGAAATGCGACCTCCGGTGGACAGTAGCAGACTCCGAAATGAGACGCAGATTCAGAGTTCCATATGAGGTGCTTATTATAAGCAAATAATATAAATATTACGAACATAAACATTAGGTGAGCAGGTTACATTGTAACCGCGTGTCCTAACAACACGCTACGTGATGAGATTTGCAGTGTTCAGCAATTTGGCTGTTTTCACCAGACAAAACACGACAGAAATTTAAATACAGCCATTCAGAAGCACAGCATATGCACTCACTCACCAAATTGTAAGGTTTACAATATAATTAATTCATATTAAACCTCTTTAACATTATTAAATGTACATGCTGAGTCACTGATATGTGTTGGTTTGCATTATTAATGTGTTGGTTTGCATTATTTAACATAATTAATAAATGTGTTGGTTTGCAATAAAAATTACCTTTTTATTTTCAGACATTCTATTTCTCCCAGTCATGCATTATTATGTTTACAGTAAAAAAGTGAAAGGTTTTATACGTAAATAATTACTCAGAAAAAGTTGGCAGTAAGCATTTTGTTGCCAAACATTCATTTAAAACATCTACATATAAAACAAAATATGTAAGTATGCTTAATGATTATTTATTAATATGTTATTACATTAAAATATTTCATTAGACTGTGTGTGACAGTGTATTCTCCATCATGGACATGTTTTACTCTAATCATAAATTTTGGGTTGTCCTGGAATCCTGTAATACTGCTTGAACCCCAGTCATCGCTGCTTGTGGCTATATTTATTACTATTATTATTATTATTATTATTATTATTATTATTATTATTATTAATATTATTATTATTATTCTGCCCTAGTTTGTATTGGTCACATCAAACCGTTAGTCAGAGAGAGCTGAAACTTGGTCAGATGGTAGTACTCTGTTACACTACATCCTCACCAAAAATCAGCCAAATCGGACCATAGGTTCAACAGTTCAGACATTTTTGGCCGCCATTTGCAACCTGTGCTTGCGTTTGTTTTGATCCAGGAATGCAATACCTAGTTCAACCACTGGGTGTCAAACTTACATACAGTACTGCACCTTTATGCTGAATACTAGTATCTAGAAAAATATCTAGTCTAATATCATGTGCTGTCATCATGGCAAAGATAAAAGAAATCAGTTATTAGAAATGAGTTATTAAAACTATTATGTTTAGAAATGTGTCGAAAAAATCTTCTCTCTGTTAAACAGAAATTAGGGAAAAAAAATATTCAGGAGGGCTAATAATTCTGACTTCAACTGTATATTAAGAAAACTTACTATTAACCAGGTTACAAATTTTTTACGGTAGCAATTTTACAGTATTTTACCTTTTATTATTCATATCCATTTTTCACAGTGCAGTATCACACGTATTCTGTATCCACACCTAAAGTGCTTCTGGTCAAGACGTGAACAGGGCATCTCGGACTGGAACAATCGCATTTTCCTGCTTACTGAGCTGAGTTTCAAGAAGGTTTCATATTTATTCCAAAAGAGCCGAGCGCATCTGAATAAGAGATGAAGTACAAGGGAAAGTCAGCAGAAGTGTAGACTGCTGTCTGACAACTTTGATTGTCCCCCCGTGCCGACAGCTCGTTCCTGCGCTTCACACACATGCACCGGGATGAAAGGTGTCATACTGAAGCCGGGATTGCTTTATAATCCAGGGCACATCGACTGTTCTGGTCAATAGAAAGGCAACACAAGTGGCAGCTTGGGCCGCTGTTCGCCATGTGAATCTTGCTGGGCTTAATTTTCAAAGTGAATGCACAGGGCTTTCTTTCTCTTTTCTCCCCGTGTCTCTCGTTCGGCAGCTTGTGTCAGAAGCACATGTGAGAGATGCTGGGTGTCATCCTTTTTCACAGGCCTCTGACTTAACAGACAGATTGACCTGATGGGGAGAGTACACACAAGCACACACACATGCACACACACACATACAGACTTGTTCCTATATCCCAGTGGGGACTCTCATAGACGTAATGATAGTTCTAGTATGCAGACTGTATATATTCTACCTTTATTCTATATATATATATATTCTAACTTTAATTAATCAACTAATAGCTTTTACCAGTTAGGGCTCTATTTTTAATGATCTAGGCGCAAAGTCTATAGCGCATGGTGCAAAAGCATTAAGGGCATGTCTGAATACACTTTTGCTATTTTAAGGACAGGAAAATACGGTTTGCGTCCTGACGCATGGTCTAACAGGGTTGTGCTTATTCTCTTAATGAGTTATTTTTGATGAGTGTGTTTTGAGCATAACGTGCATTAAACCAATCAGAGTCTCATCTCCCATTCCCTTTAAGAGTCGGTTGCGTCCCGCCATAGCGCACTTGCTATTTACATGGCGGACTTCTTAAGTGGAAAAACTGAACACTTCACTAGCGAGAAAACAGTTAAACACACTATCTGCAGCGAGGACAAAGAACCAGCCTCCTCCATTCGGCCTCTTTACTTTCTCTTTACTTTACTCCTTTACTTTACTCCTTTACTTTGCTGGAGTAAGGAAACGGTGTTGTACTCACTCCACTGAAGACATCCATTAGCCTACATAATTAATTTAGTTTGGTATGCGCAAAGATTTGTTTCAAAACTATGTCTAAATTCAGTTCTAATTTCCAGCAAACGAATAAATGAGCAATAATCACGAAGTGTGCTCAAAAAACTGAGTTATATCCAAACACACGTCCTATTCTTATGCCCCATATGGTGATGCAGACGTCTCCGAAACCCGACAGGTGGACAAATCTAAACTTGTTTTTATTAAAACAAATATAAATATGCATATAGTGAATAATACTACTACTGATAATAACATTATACAAATGCAAACTGTCATGAATAAACTGAAAAAGCCCCCCGAGGTTAATAAGGCATGGAGGCAGAGGTTTTTATATATTTTTGTAACATTTTAATCTTTTAATTTGTTTTCATATGTAAAGATATTTGTGTATTGCTGTACATCCTGTGTGTATTAAGCACTGTGTAAGCGTTTGGACCTGCATAGGCGCATAACTTTCATGCTCTGCGCTGGACTTTAGAGCAGCTTTTAGATGGTCAATGGTGTGGTCTATTTCAGTTCCTCAAAATAGCAACGCACCAACAATGTGCCTTAACATACCTTCTTTTCAGATCAGCACACCCATGAGTCCACAAAGTGGCGCAAATGGATTTGCTATATAAACAACGTGGCGCAAAAAGTGAAAATGACAGTTGCGCTGGTCTGAAAATAGCAACAAATCCCACCATACACACCTTGCGCCTTATTGCTATTGATCTGTTTAAATTTTTAATCTTTTACAAAAATATTTTCTCAAAGAGCGCACACACACAGTACTTCACATCTTATTAGTAAGAGAAAGTGACATCATTATCTGATTTTTTACATAGTTGCTGGAAAGAATTCTTCCAATTTAAAGGAAAAGTATGGTAACAGAATTGATGCAAGATTTACAGACACATATTTTTGTTAGATAAAAATTATTTTTAAACAACTGAATGTTGTATTTTTAAAAAACTGAAAATGACTATTTAGAGCTTTCATAAATACAATTTTTCTTTTAATAATATTGCCAAAAGAAAAGTAAAATAAAATATTCTGATTACGCAATCATGCATGATTCATTCTATGAAAACGAGTAACACATTTTATAAACAATTAAAAATAAATCCATTCTTGTTAAAAAGCTGAAAAAAATGATGTGTTTAGACAACAAATGTTCCTGCAATTATAGAATCACCCATGCAAAATTCTAAAACTCTGACAATCCTAAACAATATTACGCTGTAAAAAAAAATGCTGGGTTCCACACAATTCCCTCATGTTGTCCCAACACAAATCGATTAAGTTAACCTTATTGTTTTTACAAATTTAAGTGGATTGAACATAAAACAAATAGAATTGTGTTGTTTCAACTCATTTTGAACAAGTAGTTTAAACATACCGTTTTTGAGTGCAAGTAAATAAAGTGACTTATTTCAACGAAAACACTACACTGTGAACAATGCAGGGTTCCACACAATTCATTCAGGTTGTCCCAACACAAATCGATTAAGCTAACTTAACAAATTTAGCTGAATTGAACATAAAACAATTGAGTTGTCCCTAAAAAAAAAAATCTCAAGAATTATGTTGTTTAGGCTAATTTTACATAAGTAGTTTGAGCAAGAAGCAAAATCATTTTTTCAAATGCGTATATGATTAGTATTTATTCTTTTACATTGATATACACAAGCCTCATTTATTCTCCAGACGTCCCTGAACAGCATCTGAATCATCAAGCCTGACCCCTAGTGGTCAGATCTCCAGTCTCCAAGGACGAACAGATTAAATCATGTTTGAGAGATAACAGCAAGAAAAGAAATGGAGAACAGTCCAAATATATGCAAATGAAACCCACCAGGTGTTTTGCCCTGCGGGTTAAAATGCTCAGGTTACTTAAGCAGCGGAGATTATGGCTACACGGCTAAAAAATAAAAAAGATTCTTTGTAGAATATTTGATTCATCAAACAGCCTTTTCTTATCAAGAGCCTTTTTCATCATAGAGTTCTTGAGCTTTTAAATGCTCCTTTGAGGATTACAATTACAGGCATGTGTGCTTCAGTATATTATTCCTGTTTATGATCATGTGGAGGAATTGTTTTCTTATTTAGCTATAGATCTCCTTTATATTAAAAGGGAGTAGATGTCAAGGATATTTCGCCACTGGCTTGCTTGGTTCGGGACTTGTGGAGCTGCGCATCGATGGATTTGCTCTTCAATGTTTGGACTTTCAGCAGTGGAAATTAAACCACACTGAACTGAACTAAACTGAACCTGAACTCTGAAAACTGGACTGACACTGTTTCAATTTACTAGAACTTCTATGTTCAGCTGCTTTGACACAATCTACATTGTAAAATTGCTATAGAAATAAAGATGAATTGAATTGAATGTTGCTATTCACGATTGTGCAATGTGTGTACACTAAAAATGATATGTCAAAAAAGTCTGTTTTTTGTGTTACTTTAACTTGTTTCAATAAGTTAATCAGGTTGCAATGATATTTTTTAAGTTATACAAAGTTTAACATAACATTTTTTGTCAGTTTGACTGATGCAAGTTGAGGTGACTAGAAAAAACTGATCTGATTCAACTATAAAATGTAAGGCAGCAATATTTCTTTACAGCAGTGATTCTGCAGGTGGGCCGCGAGATAGCTTAAAATTAACTCTCAATATTATACTATAATTTTTGAATTTCATTATTAATATGCTATATTAAAATTATCGAAGTAATGCACTTTCTCCTGTTCTGTGATTGATTACTTCAAACTCGGCGCAGAAACAGCCTCATGATCGCGTCTGCAACTAGTACACGTAAGTCTGTTCATTCACAAACTATGCGTAAAGTGAAAGTCTTTCTTTGTGTATTTTTGTGTGAACTATTTAATATATCTGAGTAGTTGTCCAAATTAATGTCCTGTGAGTGTTTTATAACGGACGCACGCCCATAGAAGGATCTAGCGAGGCTCAATGGTGTTTCTGCCGTAGAATGTAAAATAAACTTGCATATGAGCTTCAGACGCGCTCTGGTGGAGCTGTTCACTGTTCCTGTCAGCGATCTCCCAATAATATCCAGTTGCAAACCCAACCGCCATCAGATCGACGCATTTCAACAGATTTAGGATGTTTTACTGTATTTTACATTTGTCTGTATATTTTTGAATAGTAAATATTTAATTGTAGATATTCAGTCAGTCCAGTTTAAAGCGGAAGCTGCAATCTCCCTGTTGACCTGTGGCTCTCTTTAAAATATATATATAGTTTTGGTTTTATATATAATTAAATTTAAATATATATATATTTTTTAATAAAATGCTGATAATAGAAAATAATAGAAGGCACAACAACCATTCATACAAACATTTTAGAGAAAATGTCAGACAGGTGGGCCTTCAAAAATTGATCGGAGAAAGAAGTGGGCCCTGAAGTGAAATAGGTTGAGAACCCCTTGGCACCAAGGAACCTCCTTTACAGTGTATTATTTTTGTTAAGGACTTAAATAAAGTACAGTAAATGTCATTTGAAATATTACAATTTCATATATTTGACATTATTTATCCCTATGATCTGCGAATTCTGTTGTGTCCTTCAGATGTGTGCTGTTCAAGAAACATTTCTTATTATTATCGACGTTGAAAGCACAATATTTTATTGTGCATGTGGAAACCATGATACATTTTTCAGGATTTCTTTCCAGACAGTTTGAAAGGATTTCTTTGAAACAGAAATCTTTGGAAAAAATGATAATTGTGTTATTATAATCTGTTTTGAGGAGTTTAGTGAAACATTGCTGCAATGGTTTTGAAATTGGTTAAATATATAATTATATATTTATTGTATGTAAGTTATATATAACTTACCTTTGTAATATGTTAAAAAATACATAGTTAAGATTATAGATTTTTATTTTATGGCAAAAATCAATTGAATATTAAGTAAAGATCATGTTAGGGGAAGAAATTGTTCGATATAATGTAAATATTATATAATCACGATTAATCGCATCCAAAATAAAAGCTTGTATTTATATGAGTTGTAGTCTGATGTGTCTTTCAAGATATGACTGGTCTTGTGAGAAGGTCATGGTTGGCACCAAGGAATTCAAGTGCAATTGCGTTATAAAGAGAATGTGTGTATGCCTTGTATACCATACATTGTAAGAACCAAAATTTTGACCTGGTGGAGACATTAAATTACATGTAAATATTTAGATTTTTTATTTTTGTTGTTTATTTTGTTATTATTTACACAATATTTATACACAGTGAGTACACACACATTATATATATACAAACGTTGTTTTTTTTGGATGCGATTAATTGTGATTATTTGTTTGACAGCACTAGTAAATATATCAAAACACTATTTTTTATCAGTAATATGCATTGCTAAGAACAATTTGGACAACTTTAATTGCAATTTCGATTGTTTTGAACCCTCAGATTGCAGATATTCAACTAGTTGTACCTCAGCCAAATATTGTATTAGCCTAACAAACCATAAAGACTGGAAATCTTATTTATTCCATTTTCAGATAACACATAACTCTCAATTTCCAAAAATGCACATTTATGATGGGTTTTGTTGATCAATCAGCTGCTTTCTGCACAGAAATCGGAACACTTCCCAAACAAAATGGACAGAATTAGTACATAAACGAATGTAACCATTGTCATATATTGTATATTTTCATTTTAAATGTTCATTAGAGGCGACACGGTGGCTCAAAGGTTAGCACTGTCGCCTCACAGCAAGAAGGTCGCTGGTTCGAGTCTCAGCTGGGCCAGTTGGCATTTGTGTGTGGAGTTTGCATGTTCTCCCCGTGTTGGTGTGGGTTTCCTCCGGGTGCTCCAGTTTCCCCCACATTCCAGACACATGCGTTATAGGAGAATTGAATAAACTAAATTGGCCGTAGTGTATGTGTGTGAATGAGAGTGTATGGGTGTTTCCCAGTACTGGGTTGCAGCTGGAAGGGTATCCACTGTGTAAAACATATGCTGGATAAGTTGGCGGTTCATTCCGCTGTGGCGACCCCTGATTAATAAAGGGACTAAGCCGAAGGAAAATGAATGAATGCATGAATGTTTATTAGAACTTTCAGAATCTGGAAGCATAAAAAAAGCTCAGTGAAATATGAAACCACCCATCCCCCTTTTTAAATTTCTAAATTATACTATTTGGTATGTGAAATGGCATACAACCATTAACTTATCTCTCTCTCCAAACACACACACACCTCAAAATCATCCAGAGAAATTCTCCTCTTCCATTTAGCGAATTAACCGACGCTTTATCATAAGCTCAACACATTCATTTAAAAACACTCGGGTTCTTTAAATCTCTTCTTTGTTCGCTTCCTACTAAACACACTCATTAACAGGTAGCCGTAGGCCGTGGCCACACACATAATGGCTTTAGTAAAGACATATATGAAAATACACACATCTTATAATTACCCAGCATGCTCCCTATTCAAACCTCTCTAAGTCTAGTGACCGTCTATCAACTCTTGGCTTTATTAAACACCTGGCTGGCAGAACGATAGCAGAGGAAAAGCAGTTTACTGGGCTAAATAGCTGCCTTTTTTCCTTCCCTCAGGGTATTTGAGAATCTTATCGCTGGAATATCCCAAACTCAGGCAGATAGCAGAGAGGCAGCTTAGAGGAAATGAAAACACAACCATCCACGGCTCTATCCTTCCTTTCTCTTCCGCCATTCTTCTGGCTGGAGATCAGCCACTCCACAGATAATGGAGGGAGAGATTTGTATTTATAGAGAAAGAGAAAAAAGAGACAAAGACCGAAGTGAGAGTATCTGAATTCAGCTCACTTCTTTTGAGCTTCCTCATTTACACACCACGTTCACAAAATCACACTGCAATATCAAACTATAGACATCTTCCAAGGGTTGATGAATTTCCAGAAACTCAATACCAACACAAACGCACACTTTTAGAAAGTAGCACAAACATTGATACGCAACTACATTATAAAAAGAATGTGTGTGTACCCTGTATTCCTTATGTTCCTATAGCAATACCAGTCAATTTTGATATTGTGGGGACACTTTTTGGTCCCCGTGAGGAAAACGGCTCATTTTGGAATAACTCACGTGAGGGTTAGGGTTGGGGTTGGGTGATAGAATATATAGTCTGTAGAGTATAAAAATAAGGTGTAAAATAGGGGTGTGACGAATTCCCGTAGACTGACGTGTCTTGCAAGATATGATATCTTGCAAGAAGGTCATGGCTGGCACCAAGGAATGCAATTATGTTATAAAGAGAATGTGTGTGTGTGTACCTTGTATTCCATACTTTGTAAGGACCAAATGTCCCCACAAGTATAGCAATACCAGTCAATTTTGA
>CAIGQV010000260.1:879149-898798 GCA_903798115.1 Danio jaintianensis | reverse complement strand
TAAGGACCAAATGTCCCCACAAGTATAGCAATACCAGTCAATTTTGACTTTGTGGGACATTTTTTGGTCCTCATGAGAAAAATGACTCAAATTATAGAGAATGAAGTATTTTGGAAATGTAATAATGCAAAATGTTTCATGTTAGGGTTGGGGTGGGTGATAGAATATACAGTCTGTACAGTATAAAAATAGGGGTGTGACAAGATCTTGTAGTCTGATGTGTCTTGCAAGATCTGAATAGTCTCGCAAGATCATTATGGTCGGCACCAAGGAATTCAAGTGCTGGTTCGGAGACAAATTCTAGCTCCAAATCAGTTATTTTTCTTCAACACCCAAAGCAGTGGCTCTGAACCAGAAAAAAAAGATTCTTCGGGGCATCATGCAAAATCAACTTTTGGATGCTGCTTGGACAGAAACGTGTGTAGGTATAGTCTGTCATATTGGAGTGATATAAACACGACAAGTCTCTTTTTTTAAATTTCCTGACATTAAACTAGGACTTAAATCCCATCACATTTTGAGGTCAAGCTGATTGTGTGGTTTTCCCCGCCCACCAATATTGATTGATTGACACTTGTGTATTATCATGTCTCAGAATTAAAGCATATAATCATATCCACATTTGCAAAGAAACTGGGATTAAAAGATCTGTTCCAACTCTCTGTGATCCAACTGCACTTCAAGAAACAGTAAGTGCTACAGTTGTACAGTTGCTGTGTTTTTTTTATAGCATTTTGAACCATACTATTATGCTACATAATTCATAACCACTGGAATCACCACAGCTGCATAGTGTGCACAACTATAAACAAGGACACTTCAATCACATAAACAGGAACCCTGGTTTGTAGACGTTAAATCAGGTTTAATTTATAATGGATGTCTATAGAGCAACATATTTACCTGTTTGGTGGGTATCCTGTCACATTTGCAGCGAGTAGATGAGCAAAAACAGCACAGCGCTCCCATGTGTGTGTGCACATGCACAGCAAAATTTGTGTGTGGCTCATTCATAGTTTGAGGAGTTCTGAATAAACTCCACAACAACTACATCAAATAACCTTTAGGAAACCTCCTGGTTCAGTTCTACTGTGGTATTTGTGAACGTGGGTCTTAATCGTGTAGCTACTTTGAGTGGGTGAAGAGAACCAGCTCATTTGCATTTAAAGGTGCAGGCGCAAAATAGCATAAATTCCCTCTGATCCAAAAAATTTACATTTTCAACAGGGTAGAATAAATGATCATATGGGTATTTTGACCTGAAACTTCACAGACACATTCTGGAGACACCAAAGACTTATTTGACATCTTTTACAAATTTGAGCTCTTTAAGCACCAAAACACAGCTGGTCTTGAAGTAAGAACCGCTTGTATCAAGGGGCTGCGGGCATGACAATCCTTAAAATTAGAGGTCTTTTGGGGTAGATTGAACACATTTGACCAATTACGTGTCCACAACATGAAAGCAACCCAATTGAGTGTGTTTTTAATGATTTTTAGAATCCTTTCAGACCCTGTTTACACTTGTATTTAGCATCGTTCACTTGTGATCACATGGAGAAAAATGTTTACTATCAGGTGTAAACTGGCTGAGATATCTCTGTATGATTGATTAGTGACAGCGATGAACACGGACAGCTCACGATCAGTGCTGATTGACTCTGGTACCTGTTTTTGTCAGAGGGCTGGAAAACAGCTGCTGCAGAAGTCTGTTCTCTGATGTCCTCAAAACCACCACGATGTCTGCAGGAAGAGTGTCACGATTCTTCTCCAGAAAACCACTCACATTATACAAGACCTGGCAGAGAAACAGAGGATATTTAAGTAGCTGAATTACTGCACACTTTTTTTTAAATATAAAAAATAGTTTGTTTTTGGTTTCATTTATTCACTAAGGCTTCATGCTTCAAAAAAATAGCAGCAACTATAATTACAAATGATTTCTGTTTAAACAGACACTGCCTAACATTCTACATATGAACGAATCCTGGAAAAAACCACAAACAAATTAAGCAGCACAATTCTTTTCAACATTGATTACAATAAGAAAAGTTTCGGGATCAGCAAATCAGCATGTTAAAATGATTTCCGAATGATCATGTGACACTACAGTATAAAGTAATGACTTCTGAAAATTCTTTGCAAAAAGTAACGTTTTTTAAAGGCCCCGTGAATTGAGAAACCAAACATCTCTTGATCTTTTGACATATGGGAGCTTGTGGTACTATAAAAACATGCTGTAAGTTTTAGAACTCAACACTTTGTGGTTCCTCTAAAATCAGCTTATATTGAAGGCCATCTGACAAAACCACAGGTTCTGGAAAGTTCAACTCTGATGTAATAAAGTGAATAACCCCGCCTCCATAGAAGGTCAACACCTACTTTTCCTTCACTGCCTGTTAAGCCCTGTAAAGGGATAGTTCACCTTAAAGGGAATATTACCTCATCATTTACTCTTCCTCGTGTGGTTTTGTGTGTTTCTTTTTTCTGTTGAACACAAGAAATATATATATATATTGAATGCTTGTTGCTAAAAATAAAATAACTCTGGAAGTCAATGGGTGCCAGCAATCAGCATTTTTTTAAATATCTTCTTTTGTGTTCAACAGAAGAAAGAAACTCAAAAAGATTTTGAAACAAGTAAAGGTTGAGTAAATGATGACAGCATTTTAATTTTTGGGCCATTTTTATCTTTATTAATATGCTAAACTGCCAGCCAATCAAAGCAGTGAGTGTTTGCTTGCAAAAGCTTCATTTAAAAATCTAGAAATTTGTATGGTGAGAGGCGACACGGTGGCTCAGTAGTTAGCACTGTCGCCTCACAGCAAAAAGGTCGCTGGTTTGAGTCCCAGCCGGGTCAGTTGGCATTTCTGTGTGGAGTTTGCATGTTCTCCCTGTGTTGGCGTGAATTATAGGTGAATTAAATAAACTAAATTGCCCGTAGTGTTTGTGTGTGTGTGTGTGAATGTGAGAGTGTATGGGTATTTCCCAGTACTGGGTTGCAGCTGGAAGGGCATCATATGCTGGATAAGTTGGCGGTTCATTCCGCTGTGGCAACCCATGATAAATAAAGTGACTAGGTCGAAGGAAAATGAATGAATGAATGTATGGTGAGATTTTATGAAGTAATATTCAAGCTCTTTACCTGACCAGCATAATGCTGAATCCCAAAGCAGAGCTCCACGCGCTTGGGTGTCCAGAAGTACTTATTCCTCAGGTTATCCTGAAATTTATCTTCACAACAAAATAATGAAGGCGAGAATTGAATCAAACTGACACACATCATTAGCATTCATTCAAATAAAAAGTTATAACAATTACTGGAATAGTTTGTAATCATCCCACATCTGCATTAGCTCCTTCACGGGACTCGACACTTGTAAACACTCGCTCCATCGGGCTTGCGGCTCTCAGCACCGCCCACATTCATCAGCGATACCAAGCTGACCAATCACAGCGCTTGCGCTATGCGTTGTTGCTACGTGTAGTTACATTTTTGGAGATGTGCGTGTCAGCGTCGGCAAGGGCTCTGCGACCGCGTGAAGGCTGCGCCGTACTATACGCGTGCGCTTGACGTAGATGGGAGCGCAGATGGTCAAGAAAGTTCTGAATGTAATAATAACATAATAATAATACTGAACCACTGTGATGACAGACTTTGGCTGAGAGATTTTAGAATGACCAAAACAACATTTCAGATGTTTTACAATGTGCTCACTCTGCTAGTTTGTCCATTAATGGCATCCAATCACGCACATTTTTATAATCACACGATCAGTTAAAACAAAATCACATGACTTTTTCGATGCGCATGCTGAAATGTATTTGATAAATGTGTTTCCATCGTAGTTTATGCACATTTTGTCTTATTAGATCAAACGTTTATCCTACATATGTTCTATGTTTATGACTCTTGGCATTTCCATTAATCAGTTTGCATGCGATATTTCAAAATGCGCATAAAAATATGTTGAAGGAAACAAAGCTTCTGTTCAGTTTGCTACAATTATTAGCAACATGATTTTAAAAGAATTACTTCTGAACATAACACAATTGATTTTTACATGAATGAGCAGTAATGTGGAGTACTCTCTGTGTATACACAGAAGTGATAAAAGAGTATTACCGACAAGAGTTTGGTCAGTGGCCTGTGGGAATCGGCTCTCCTCGTCCAACAGAGACAGTAAACCCATGGGCTTCTGAAGAAACATGTCCAGAATTGGCCTGTTGTCCTCATACTCCACCAGACTGGCATCTACACCCTCACTCTGGTACTCTATCTGAACAAACACAACACACATCATTAGCAATCAATAAAAATAATCAACCTGCGCATACGAATGACGTGGAGAATTCATCATTTAATAGATGCGAAACAAAAGATGTTACTAAAGATGACATTAAATCCAAAAGTACAGTTCTTATTTCATACAGGGCTTCTGCAGGCTTCACAAAGTCAAATTTAAGACTTTTTAAGAGCATTATGAATGAAATTTCAGACCTATACAGGACTTTTATTATATTATATTATATTTTATACAACAGTTCTGTCTGGTTCTTGAATCTGATTGGCTGATAGCCATGCCATATTCTGCAAATAACAGCACTCGTCCAGCCTCTTCACCCTTGTGTATTACTCCGCCCACATACAGCGACAAGCAGAGGACACTCTACAGTTTGACAAATATTGCTGCTGTTGGACAACATAATGTACTTTTGAGACTTTTTTTAGTCGAGAATTTAGTTGTTTAGATTGCAACTATGCAGTTTATTTATAAGGATAGTGCCTATTTTAAATATTTATAATTTCTGAGAGACCATTAGCCTGTCTTTGAGCAAAGACGGTTGACGATGTTCATCCACAAGATGGCAACAGAGACCGCATAATAAGCCCTAAGAGAAAAACTGCGTAATTTTAAACTACAGCTGATTAAATCATTATTACACAGGTAAATGACTTTCTAAGTCGATCTCTCTCTTTTGTATGTTGTAGTGCTGTATTTATACCATAGTAATATTGTGATCTTCCGATTGCAACAAAGTAACACTTGGAAATCTCTGTGGACTGATGGCATTTCATGCCGTTCAGCCTTATAATCTTAAAATGTGAGCAAAATCACCTGTTTTGTCATCATTTTAGACATTACGCTACAGAATCATTCAAATACTAGCTCTAAAGTGACATTAGTGAATGAGCAACGGTTTCTGCTAATCTGACGTCAGCTGCAGATGTAAAGTAATGGTGGAAGAAAGTAGTTCCTCTTAAAGGGTTTTGAGACGCTCTGTGTTTGATTATCTTTTTTTATACACACGATTATGCCGTCGAACTGTTGTATAAACGTAATATCACACTTGTAGCAGTGCGATGTGGCTGTATATCATAACTGGTGGGACACTAAGGCAACGCACGCCTCCCACCAGTGCCGATATACAGCCACATCGCACTGCTACTCGTGTGATATTGCTCATATATTATATTATATTATAATTAGGTGACGCGGTGGCACAGTGGGTAGCGCTGTCGCCTCACAGCTAGAAGGTCGCTGGTTCGAGCCCCGGCTGGGTCAGTTGGCATTTCTGTGTGGAGTTTGCATGTTCTCCCAGTGTTGGCGTGGGTTTCCTCCGGGTGCTCCGGTTTCCCCCACAGTCCAAACACATGCGCTATAGGTGAATTGGGTAGGCTAAATTGTCCGTAGTGTATGAGTGTGAATGAGAGTGTATGGGTGTTTCCAGTGATGGGTTGCAGCTGGAAGGGCATCTGCTGCGTAAAACATATGCTGGATAAGTTGGCAGTTCATTCCGCTGTGGCGACCCCAGATTAATAAAGGGACTAAGCCGAAAAGAAAATGAATGAATGAATGAATGAATGAATGAATGAATATTATAATTAGTTATTTCTTAGCCGCATGTTTTAAATAAATTGTCAAAAAAGCAAACTACAGTTGTACGCATACACATGTTTCAACATAACTTATAAAAAATAAAACAAAAAATCTTTAAAAACTATAATAAACTAAATGTACGCACAACAGTCTGTCCAGGTCAGTGTCCTCACCATATATGGACCATGATTTCCGCTACATTCATTCTTCCATGGCGGGGCGCCACACCAAAATTCATTCCCGCCACAGCTACATTAAAGCTTGTCATTCAAAACCTTCAGTTGTTGCTGTTTTTTGTTGTTGTTGTTGTTGTTGTTATAATCGCACCAAAACATATTAAAATGTAAGTAAATTATAACAGATTTTTCTGTAATCGTAGAATTGCTGTGCATTATTTGTTTAACCCTTTAAGGTTACATGCTGACTGACCGGGCTGTGCGATGTGTGAGGCCAGCAAACACGACGTAGCTTTCAGCTATGATAAACACAGTTTCCATAATTATTCTTTATTCATAGATAAAGGTCTATGGTTCTGCATACAATTACTTTATCGTTTCACTTTACTTCAGGATGCATCAATGCCGTTCTGTAGGTGTATTGGAGACGTTCATAAATATTCCTAGCACATCTAATAAATGTTGGAGACATACTCGTTACATAAGCGCACTAAATCACACTTCAGCAGCGTTTATTTGAGAGCGCACAAGAAAATCTGAGCTTCAGCAGCGTACATTTGTGGGATTGCAAGAAGTTTTGTGCTCGAACAGAGGAAATCGGAGCGCAAGCAAAGAGATTTGCATGCTCATATTACATGAATGCGATCTCGACTTTGCTCACAACATTTGTCATTGAAATAACGCCATCTTCCAACTACGGAAGATCTGTGTAAAAAGCCTGCCACCACAGCTGGAAAAAGTCCTAAAGGGAAACACTGTGGACTATAAATATGGAGAGAACTTTTAAACAAATATCATTGTAAGGACGATGATTGAACCATATTGGTAAATAGAGTTTTCTTAAAAGTTCCATAGAGATGGATTGTTGGTGATTGAATGTGTGTTGGCCTGATTGGGTAGCTTTACATGGACATAGGACAATGAAGACCTGTTTACAATTATTTAAGACATACAAGAGAGAATTTCAGAGAATTCAAGACTTTTTAAGGCCTAAAATGTAGTTTTTGAAATTTAAGACATTTAACATAATCGTCACTTCCTGATAAACTGGCGCCAAATATCAAAAAGAACACTTTAATTTGCTCGAGTAATCGCCGTGTCCCACTGCGCCTGCCTTGTGTGTAGCCGTGTATTTATACTTCTGCGTGCTGTTTGTGTTGCCCTGCAATAACACTTCCGAAACACTAGCTGGCAGTAGGTTTTTATGTTCCTCTGTGTCGAGTTTCTTCGCGGGTGTTTTGTGTTTTCTGAACGCTACAAGTAGCTAAAACTCGCTCATTCAGAGGCGGGAACTGGAGGACATGCAACAACTTTAATCATACGGTAAACACAAAACAAAAGTTTCCATCTGGAGCTCCTTCACGGGACTCGACACTTGTAAACACTCGCTCCATCTGGCTTGCGGCTCTCAGCACCGCCCACACTCATCAGCGATACCAAACCGACCAATCACAGAGCTTGCGCTATGCGTTGTTGCTACGTGTTGTTACATCTTTTGAGAGGTGTGTGTCAGCGTCGTCAAGGGTCTGCGATTGCGCGAAGGCTGCTGTTTACAATTATTTAAGACATACAAGAGAGAATTTCAGTCAATTCAAGACTTTTTAAGGCCTAAAATGTAGTTTTTGAAATTTAAGACATTTTAAGACTTTTTAAGACCCCGCCGACACTCTATATGAAGTATTGTAATGATTATTATAAATCAGACCCTCCAGGATTTAGCGATTTTTCAACGGTTGCTGAATTTCAATTATTTGTAACTAAATTTATATGGAAAATGAATAATATAAAACATCTACATGAAAGACTTTAATGAAGTCATTAAATGTTGCTAATGTTGGCTTATTATTTTCTTAATATATTATGTGTTATATACATAATGTCACTTAAGAGGCAATTCATTTGATTATCATTAAATAAAGTAGATTTTGTTGTGCTTTCAATATTAATATACTTTTAATATTTGCTTTCCATTGCAGGTATAAGTTTTAATGACAGTACTTTCATATGTGGGTAAAGTAATTATTCAGGGTCATCTTAAAAAATGTCTTCAAAGAGTACTTATAAGTACTTTATATAATTTGCATGTAAAGGTGTACTTCAAAATGAACGTTTTGTCATCATTTACTCACCCTTTACTTTTTTCAAACCTTTATGAATTAAATTTTTTTTTAAATGTCGAAAACCTGTAACCACTGACATCAATAGTATTTGTTTTTCCTACTACGGACGTCAGTGGTTACAGGTTTCCAACATTCTTCAAAGTATCTTCTTAAGTGTTCAAATGAAGAAAGAAACTCTACTACTTTTTGTCATTTTTGGGTCGAACTATCCCTTTAAGAAACTTAGTGTAAAGTCTACTTTGTTATTACAAATGTAGTTTTTGGGGGAGGGGGATATACATTTCAACATCTTTTTTCAACATCACAGTAATGTCCGCCTTATTTCTTTGCTATTTAAATGTATTGGAGCACATATATATCAGTGGGTTCATCGTCCAGTCTGAAGGTGATTTGTGTGCAAGTGAAAAACTCTCACCTGTTCTAAGGCAAAGATGTGCTGATTGAAGTAGAACTGGATCTGTTCGTTAGCGATGTTGATGCACAGCTGCTCAAATGAGTTCTTCTTGAAGTTCTCGAAGCCGAAGATGTCCAGAATCCCCACGTTCATCCCACTCTCGGCCGCACTTCAAAGACACCAACAGCCAAATATTACCCGGCCTTCACAACACATTAAGGCCTTAAGCACGCTAATGACCCAAACAGCTAAATATTTCACAACCTGTCAAGTGGGAAAACACGAAAACAAAGCAATTTAAGCACACGAGTCTGCTTCGGGGTGTCGTTTCCATTTTAGGAGGGGTTCAGTCAACGGTAAAACATGAAAAACGTTTCCGACAGCGTCCAGAGGTCACCTTCTGCTAACGCTAACAGGTTATTAGCGGCAATAACGCCGAATGCGCTGCTGATTGGAGTGGAAACGGTAGGATTTGGGATGATATATGTGTGTGTGTGTGTGTGTCAGTTTCTCTGACAAGCACGTTGCTAATGTCTGACAGGATTCGCTCGGATCAATGAACGGCTCCTTCCACTCTCTCTGAAGTCTTTTTAATCATCTGCATATTATTATTATTTTTTTCCCCAATCTAACTCGGTATCAAAAATTTATAAAATGCCTTTTCATAAGTCTTTTCTTCTTCTTCTGCGGTGGATATTAATATTCTGAGCTTTGCGGTGGTTAGACTGGAGGTCACCGCTGGAGATGCATGTATAAACGCATCCGCCGAAGAGAGATTCAAAGAGGATATGGAGACGAAAGTTTGGGAATTACCTCGAAGTTACATTGTTGATTGGCAAATACATGAACTAAACAGTATAGACAACGTTCATACACATTTTTACTACTAAAATTCCATGACTTTTCCATGATTTTTCCATGACTTTCAAGTAAATTTTCATGACCTAATGTTTCATGCAATGTCTACATATGCGTGGTAAAAAAACAATGTTAACATTTATTACAGTATATCGTAAAACACGCAAAAATCTATTTAGTTTCAGCTTATATTTATATCTATGTAAAATTGATTTCGATAATGCTTACACCGCACTAATAATGTGAGAGTATGTGATTGGCCAAGGACAGAAAAGAAATAAAGACAACTAACCTACATTCAAGAATACAGATATCTGTTTTCCATGACTTTTACAAAACTTTGTGGGTTTTTCTGATTTTCCAAAACTTTTCCAGGCCTGGAAAATTCCATGTCAAAATTCCATGACTTTTCCAGGGTTTCCATGACCGTATGAACCCTGATAGAGTAGCTGAAGAAATGTTAAAGCAGGCTAGAAGAGCAGCTGTGAAAAGAGGTTTAGTGTAATAGGAAAAAAACATCCGAGTAATCATCTTAAATAATAAGTTGCTTTTTCGTATTGTGACGCAGTTCCTAGAGAAACGGAATATTAAATGAGAAAACAGTGGGCGTGGCTTGTTTTTTCTACTGCGAGCTGATTGGATGCAGTAAAGTAGGCATTTCATTCAGAAAGATGGGGAAAAGGGATTTGGGAGAGTTATTCCAACCTAACAGACACCTCCTCCTCACCGTTTCTGTTTGTTGACAAAACTGACAGTTGGAGGGGCGTGGTTAAGTATGTTAGCCACGCCCAATACCTCAGACAGATGCAATCTGAGAATTTAACTGAAAACAAACAGAAAGTGCATTTTCAGATTTCAATTAGCAAGGGCAAACTATTTTTTTTCTTAATGAAATGAATTGTTCACCACAAAACTAGCAATGTGAGCTAACAATATCATATGGTTAGTTTTGATTTCAAGTGTACTTTAAATAAAAGGTGTGCGTTTATATTTAACCCTTATGTGGTTTTCGAACTCTGTATACTCTGTTGGTCCTAAGGGTCAAAAATGGCCCACCTTTATGTGTCTTTAACCTTTAACCTCCTCATTAGAGCATTCGCTTCCCATGCAAAGAATCGCTGGTTCGATCCCAGCTTGGAGCGAGTGGGGAGTGTAGGACTGGCGGGTTACATTGGTGCCGTGACCCGGATGGGAGTGAGGTTTAGTGGGATGAGTTTAACGGAGACCAGCTAGTGAAGTGATGTCCAGGTAAAACCTCACTCAACTGATCTCAAAAGGTTCTCTAGCGACAGACACTAGAGGTCAAGGTTTTTAGCCTTGGCTTCCTCATAAGAGCATCCGCCTCCCATGGAAAAAAAAATCAGCAGTTTGATCCCAGCTCAGAGCGAGTGGGGAGTGTGGGTTACACTGGTGCCGTGACTCGGTTGGGAGTCTAGGAGCAGCGGTTTCATTCATTCATTTTCCTTCAGCTTAGTCCCTTATTTTTCAGGAGTCGCCACAGCGGAATGAACCGCCAACTATTCCGGCATATGTTTTATGCAGTGGATGGACCAGCAGTTTACTTTCACTTAACCTCTAAAATAAAGCAGCAAATTTCAGGATTGAATCTATAAATTATATTTGTAGGGAGTCTGCATGCGTGAGCCAGTGTGAACCTGTAGTTTTTGTGGTGTAAAAATGTTTTTTGTTTGTTTTTTTTTATAGCTGGTGGGTCAAAATTTATAATTTATTTCTAATTTTGGTGTCTAGAATTTTTTTTTAAAAGTCATCCGATTTCTGTCATGTCGCCCAGCCCCCAGTTGCAGATCTTTGCCTCAACAGGTTAAAATGTATATTTAGATTTGTCTGTGTCAATGAATTGCTATGCATGAGAGCTTTGTAAAATGGTACTGTAGGCTTAGGTAACATTAAACTGGGATGTCGTACCAGATGTTAGTGTCAGGCTGCAGCAGTGCATTAATGCGGTTCACGATCCAGCTGAAGAGGCGTCCGTACAGGGCTTTAGACATGGCGTCTCTCACATCGGTGGCCTTGTCCACGGTGTTGGTGCGGATGATGGTTTCTCCTCGAGTTACCACACAGTGAGATGTCAAAGCCTCCTGAAGCTCCTCAGAGCCAATGCTGAGCAGAGCGGCCGCTGTCCACAGGAAATACATTAGGATTATAATGGGAAACATAAAGGCATCAATAATGTTAAATAGCAATGTTTCCATTTTACGTATTTTTAAGCACATTTTACAATCGCATTAAAAAATGCTTAAAGGGGATCTATTATGCAAAAATCACTTTTATACAGTGTTTAAACACAGTTTTGTGGCAACAGTGTGTGAACATAGCCAGCAACTAATGGTAAAAATTAATTAAGTCTATTTTTTATAATCACACTTTATAAAAACAGTCACACTTTGATTGACATTCTCTCTTTGTACGTGTCATCAGAGGGGGAAAGCCCCGCCCATTAGTGATGATCTCTCCCTCTTTAGCATAAATAGCCATAAGTGAGAAGCAGCCGATTTGAATCTGCCGATATACTGACGCATAGGCACCTTTAGCTCCGCCCTCTTTTCAAAATATGAATATATATGAATATATATTTGAATTTAAAGCGACAGTCACCAAAACGGCACGATTTGGATCAAAGCCTAAAAGGGGGAGTTTCAAAGAGCTATAAAACATTATTTGTTGTATGTTTTGATCTGAAACTTCACATACACACTCTTTTACATTACAAACTTTTTATCTGACAAGAAAAAATGTGCATAAACTACGATGTAAACACATTTAGCGAATAAAATCAAGAAAGTCATAATAGTTTTGATTGGTGCACACACGTAGCCAATTTATACAGTGCAATCGCAATCCAAAAGCCACTGCGTATTATTTGTGTCTTGTCTTCGTCTTCCAAGGCACAAGTTATTTATTATATAAGAAAAACATCCCTCAGTGGCTTCTCTTATGACAGCAAATTGATATTTGTGTGTGCAAGTGAAGGTTTCATTCTTTCTGACTCTTTGGAGGAAAACGGTGCATTATTCTCGAATGCCTTATGCGATATCTTTGGATGGAAAAATAGTTGATTAAAGGTAATTCACGATGCAATCCCAAATGCTAATCAACGTCAGATCGGTAGTTTTGTTATTTTCACCAACTGAACATGTCCAAATGGTATTTATCATGTTGTAGAATGTCTAAGAAGTAGCATGTTGACCTTAAAATATTAATTGGTAATGTAATATTTAATAATTCATAATGTTGCATTCTATGTCTATCTAGTTATGTATTTAAAACCACTTGAAAACAACAAAGGCTACATTTTAATTGGCACAGAAAGCAAATCTCCACTGTAAAAAATGCTGGGTTCCACACAATCAATTTGTGTTGAGACAACATTGAAAAATTAAGTTAACTTAGTAGTTTTTTACAAACTGAAGTGGATTCAACGTAAAACAATTAAGTTGTCCCAAAAAGAAACTCAAGACTTGTGTTGTTTCAGCTTATTTTATACAAGTAGTTTGAACAAACAGCAAACATAATTTTTTGAGTGTGACTTCTTAATTAAACCCTAGACAGATCGATTTTCTTGCACACGAATATTCACAGAAAACTTGAGTTTTCACATCTGTTCTAAGCCACTTCCAAATGAGGCTTTAAATAAATATTCAAATATTCAAATGCTGTTCACTATGGCTATTTATACTAATATGCAGCCTATATTATTATGTGATTTTTCGCAACAAAGAACTAAACAAATCAATCAGCCATGAAAACTTTAAATGCAACGGATGTGATCTAAATACATTTAAAACCTGACCAACAGATTACACAGCAATACATAATTTCTGAACAGCAATTTTGAGAGATCGCTATGCTATTTAGTTGTTTTGAGGGCTTAATAGCTTTAAGGTAACAGTAAAAATAGTTTGCATCAACATTTATTTGAAATCCCAGTTCATTTCTCGTTATTAACCAATGAATTATTGATTGAACGAAAGCACTCACCATTATCTAAGGCCTCAGAGTTGGGCACTTCGCTCTTGTCGCTCTGATGCTGAGAGCTGGCGGATGCGAACTCAATATTTCCTGTGTTTAAAATGGCCGCTAGAATTCTGTATACAGAATTCACTTCCTGTATATGCATATAAAAACATATATTTTATACTAAAGCAGTAATATTATAAAGTTAGTAAAAAGTATGGATAGTTTAAACCTGTATGACTTTTTTCTCTTGGGATTTAAACATTGGTCTCATTGACTTCACTGTAAAAAAAATCCTGAGTTCTACACAATTCCTTCCTGTTTTCCCAAAACCAATTGAGTAAAATAACTGAATCTTTGGGGTTTTTTACACATTTCCATAGATTGAACATAAAACAATTAAGTTGTCCCAAAAAAACTTTGAACTTCGTAACTTAGGCCCCGTTTACACTAATACGTTTTAGTTTTGAAACGCATAACTTTTGCTACGGTTACGCCTTCTACTACCCCGGAGTTTTCGAGCCCCGAAAACGGAGCGTTTTGGAAACGCTGAAGAGGCCGTTTTGGTTTTAAAACGCTGCTGCTCCGTGTCAGTGTGGATGGGGGGAAATGGAGATGTCTGAAAACGGAGGCATGGCTGCAGCCATTCACTACCTGATTGGGGCTTTTTCTCAATACCAAGTACACAAAGTTCAGTCTAGCATCCTTTGCTTGTAAGTTCAGAATTTGCAAGTTCGATATGGAAAACAAACTCCTGAGGACGCGTCGGGTAAATCTTTCAAAGGGAACAGTGTACTTTATAACGTCATTCGCATCACACTGGCTACGTTGTTTCACATCTTAACAATAAAATGAAAACATGATATAAGGAACTGCCTATTTTCATTTTGATATTAAAAACTTAACAGACACCAAAAATGTTGAGGCATCGTGTAGCTACATATTTATATGACCGTCATCTTCACTGTATGCATATTTATAACAAAACGAAGCCTATAACATAACTTGCCTCCTTTCATTTTCATTGAAAAATATGAAACATACCCTGTCTCTTTTGCTGGATATCAGTTTTAATAATCAATAACGGCAATCAATAATACAATAAGTTTATACAATATAGGAAATCAATCAGTCAAATGTGCAGAATCAGTGTACGTGGATACATAAATCAATATATTAACTTATCTTGGCGCTCAGCCCAAACACGTTACCTGAGAAGAGTCAAAAGACCGAAGAGTCATTAGATAGAGACAAGATTAATTAAACACTGAAGAAGATTTTTTTATTCTCTAAAAGTGTGCAGTAGTGTCTTTAAAAGTATGCAGTAGTGTGCAGTAAACATGAGCGAGGCATGAGCCGGTTAAAACTGGGTTTGTGTAAGATGAGTAAACCTGCAGATAAGCAGGACAACACCTGAGAAGCTATGCTGTAGAATAACTGAATTGCACTTAGCACTGATTATACATGTAAGCACTGATTAATATGTAAAATACCCATATGAAGCTATATATGTGTAAGAGGTATTCAGGAGAATTAGTGATATATTATCAAATTATTGTACCATCATGACAATATATGAAGATACTCAGAACAAACTATGAAAAACTATGGGGAGATAGTCATTTGCATTGCAGAGAACCAAGAATAACAAGACCACCTAAACATTTACTTGACCTTTCAGTTAAGTAAAAACTTACCCAAAGTTGGTCGGAGTTCAAATGAGAACACACAGAGGTGGGGCAAAAATCTGTATAAAAGCAGGACCATGGACACATACAATTCAGATGGTCTAGGGGAGATTTCAGGTTGTCCTGAAGGGCTGTTTTCAGACATCTCGGCTTTATGTTTCATTCATTTCGTTCATTCATTCATTTTCTTTTCGGCTTAGTGCCTTTATTAATCTGGGGTTGCCACAGCGGAATGAACCGGCAACTTATCCAACATATGTTTTACGCAGCGGATGCCCTTCCAGCTGCAACCCATCACTGGGAAACACCCATACACACTCATTTACACACATACACTACGGACAATTTAGCTTACCCAATTCACCTATACCACATGTCTTTGGACTTGTGGGGGAAACCGGAGCACCCAGAGGAAACCCACACGAACATGGGGAGAACATGCAAACTCCACACAGAAACGCCAACTGACCCAGCTGAGGCTCGAACCAGCGACCTTCTTGCTGTGAGGCGATTGTGCTACCCACTGCGCCACCACTTTATGTTTCAATAAAGTCTATTTTCTGGTATCCAAAACCTCCAGTCTGATAGTGGTTAATGAATGGAAAGGCCGGGTAACTATGACAACATCACATTTAACAACTATAGTGAGATAAGTTCCAGCCCCTGCCGACGTGCGCTGCTCTCACCTGGGGAGGTGGCTTGAAAGCACCCGCTGAATGCCTGGAGCTCAGACCTCCGCATATGCTGCAGCTCTGCCAGAGTGTGTGTGGTCACGTGATGTGCGTTTTCAGCGGTATAGTGTGGACTGAGATCTTTTCAGAAACGCTAGGTGAAACGCTAGTGTGGACGTGGATCGTTTTGGTCCTAAAACGCCGTTTTAAAACTAAAACGCATCAGTGTAAACAGGGCCTCAGAATTGCGTTGTTTCAACTCATTTTAAATACATAGTTTAAACAAGCAGCAAAAGTCTTTTTCTTTGAGTGTTTCAATTAATAAAAAAGACATTTATACAGTGTTTTCTCTAATATGTTTGGCAGAAGAAAGTGATAGATTCGGGATTGGAATGACATGAGGCTAATTAAATTCTGACAATAAATCTGAGCTATTCATTTAAAACAAGTTATTAATTGGCAGTTCAAAAATGACAAATCAGATTTCCAGCTGTACCTCCTCTGTAAATCCTATGATGCGGAAACAGTCCTGAATGGCGTCAAACTGCTCCTTGTACAGTTTGCTGGTGATGATGTCCTGCATTACTTTACCATTTACACAGTCAATGTATCTGGAAAAAAAAGTAGCATGAATATCACATCTCTTTCAGTGACGCTGTACATATGCTAACTGCTTTCTGAGTCACTGTAAACCATGGTAAATAAATGTACCTGGGGGCCGTTTTGTTGGGTAGCTTGTATTTCCTGAGGTCGTCTTGATGGTAAAGACCAGCATAGATATAGTAAAATATGTGGAAGTTTTTCTCGCCCCTGCAAAAGAAAATAAATGTAAATAGAACACTGTAAATAGTACAATTATTAAGTAAATGAACTATGTGCATAATTATTAAAAGTTAAAATAAGTCAACTTAACAGTTCAACATAACAGAACAACAGGTTTACACACTTTTTTAAGGTAAAGTAGTAAAGTAAGTTGAAGTAAAGTAACTAATTGCTTTTTACAGTATACTACATGTAAATAAAAAAATTTAAGGTGCAAAACTGTTAAAGAATTAAAAGTCAACATCACAGAAATCTTAATGTGAACAATTAAGTCTTGCGCATTATAAATTCAAAGAAAATTATCCTCTACCACCAACCCTTTTTATTTCTTAAATGAGAATGAAAATCTGGATATACCTAGGCATAGCTGAATAATAAGAGTTCAAACACCAATGTTTTCTTATTGTCATGTAAATTCTGTACGTTTAAAATCTCGGTGAAAACACCCCAATCAGAACAAAACACAGACTATTATGTTACAGTCTGGACCATTAATATGCATGCACCAGGCTGCGTTTGATTGGCCACAACATTTCCTAGAGAGATTACAAAAATTATTACTATTTCCCCTTATTTTTAAGTTTATCTAAGCTTATATTAAACTTACTATATATATGGGACTCTTATTTTGAAAATGGGAGAAGCAGGGAGACTAAAGCCCACTGAGCAATGTCTTTACCTTGTTTTCTATACATTACTAATTGCGCCGGTGTGTGTACACTCATAGAAAACAATGTTTACAATTTTAAAAGATGTACTATGGAGTTTCAAATGCAAAATATGGGATATAGGAATAATAAATGTATTCACTGGAAGTGGGCAGGTTAAAAGAACCAAAACAAAGACAGTGTTCCGGCACGGAAAACACATTTTCAAAGCAGAATATCTGACTTCAGCATTGTTTTTCAGATAAACAAGAATGTTCACTTGGCTTAAATATCTGCAAGCATATTATGGTATTTTTATGCTTTAGAAGAGTCAAAAACTTACATACAGCACCTTTAACGTGTATATTGTGAAATTTTGCCACATATGTTTGTAATGAGGCAACAAAACCCATGTAAACTGCTGAATATAAGGGTATAATGTACATTTATGCATGGTGTCATATCACTCAGCTCTTACAGTGATGTCTTTGGAGTGAGATCATAAATATTAATGACCCTTCCAAATATCGTCAAACCTGAACTTTTTATTCTAGGGGTAATGCCTGTGTTTAAGAAATGAGCATATAATCCATTTCTGGAGAATTTTTTAAACTTTCCTAAACCACATACTATGAAGATATCACAGAACAATTTAACTAATTAAATCAATGCACTCTATGGCACCTTTAGCTAAAAGCATTTGTAAAAAAACGACTTTTCATCATCCCATCCATGTGTAAAATCGAGTCCTGATCGAGTTTTCAATTGCTAATATTATGTTTGCTAATATTATATACAGTTGAAGTCAGAATTATTAGCCCCCCTGTATATATTTTCCCCATTTTCTATTTAACGGAAAGAAGATTTTTTAAAAATATATATTTATATATTAGTTTTAATAACTAATTTATAATAACTGATTTATTTTATCTTTCCTATGATGACAGTACATAATATTGGACTAGATATTTTTCAAGATACTAGTATTCAGCTTAAAGTGCAACTTAAAGGCTTAACTAGGTTAATTAGGCAACTTAGGGTAATTAGGAAAATCATTGTAAAACACAGAGGTTTGTTCTGCAGACACTCAGAAAAAAATATTGCTTAAGGGGGCTAATAATATTGACCTTAAAATGGTTTAAAAAAATTAAAAACTGCTTTTACTCTAGCCGAAATAAAACAAATAAGACTTTCTCCAGAAGAAAAGATATTATAGGAAATACTGTGAAAAATTCCTTGCTCTGTTAAACATCATTTGGGAAATTCACAGGAGGTCGAATAATTTTGACTTCAACTGCACTCTTTGACATTCATCGATGTAGACAAAATGTTTTCTCACGTAGCCTGTTTGATGACTCTTGATTTCTCCAGAAGATACTCTGAGATCTTGGCACCCATCACTGCTCCTGTAGGAGTGAACTTCATCTCCAGATACTTTCCGAAGCGGCTGGAGTTATCGTTAATAGCCGTGCATGCGTTACCAAACGCCTCCACCAGGGGATTCACCTGAAGAATCTTCTCGCGGAGTGTGCGATTGTTAGCCTTGAAAAAGAAAACAACAGATGCTGTTTGAAGAGCGTGGCCTAGATGTGTAAAGTGCCATAGTTGAGGATCAGTTAATGAAATATTATGTGAATATGCAACGAAATCTCACGGCAAATTGTAACTTTTTGATTCAGTGGCTAATTCTTATGAACTCATACAATCTCATTCGTACATTTTGCTCATCCCCCAATGACAGTTGGGTTTAGGGGTGGGGTTTGGTGCCACGCCTCCTTTTAAAAATCATACATTTTCGTACGACTGAACTGCCACTAGTTCGACTATTTTCGTATGACTTCGAAACTAGCCACTAAACTGACAGAACATAAAATAGTTATGTTTCCTCGTGAGATCAGGCTGGAATATGTATATAATCTATGTAATATAATGAAACACAGGCTCATGCTGAAAACGTACCATATTTCTGGAGATCGCAAATTATGTAGTCAGAAGTACGTATGGCTGCATTATGTCTTAAAAACGAAAGCTACGGGGCGGTATGATGCCGTTCCTTTTCACACTTACCAGCTGACCGCTTACCCCCATATGGACAGCTTTTCCGCTAAAACCAGTTTCTCCAGTGGCTCACTGTGTAAGTTGGCAGACTTGTGACGTGCCACAGAGTTGACAGCAACGACGGGGTTCGAGTCCGGCGAAGAATGGTTCCAGAAAGCAGGTAAGACAAAAGCCAAAAAATAAAATAAACAAGTAAATAATTTCCTTTTGATTGCTTTTCAAAACACTGTCGGTTGGGTTTAGGAAAGGTGAAGGGCAGGTTAAATCGTGCGTTTGAAAAAAATGGTTGGGTTTAGGGAAGGCGGTGGGCTCTGGTCAATCGGTGCTTTTGAAAACACTGTCGGTTGGGTTTAGGGAA
>CAIGQV010000260.1:863496-879139 GCA_903798115.1 Danio jaintianensis | reverse complement strand
GGTCAATCGGTGCTTTTGAAAACACTGTCGGTTGGGTTTAGGGAAGGAGTACGGTGGGTCAGTCGATCGGTCAGTCAGTCAGTCGACAGCGGCCTCTGGTGGATTTACGTGAGAAGAGCAGACTCGAATGGAACTCGCGAGAGAAATTTGAGATATTAAAAGCATACACAGCGGCCTCTGACAGATTTGCGAAAACAAAAACTGGAAAAAACGTAGCACCTGGGACGTATTTGGTGGTCTCCAGAGGTACGTTTTCAGAATGAGCCTGGGTTAAAAAATAAATAATGTATGAATGTATTAAAAAGAGTACTCAACCTTGCCCAGAAAGGTGAGATGCTGGACAATGAGGTGGGCACTCTCAGTTTTACCAGCTCCACTTTCTCCACTGATGATTATACACTACACAGACAAAAACAAGAAAACACTCATTAAAGTACACCAGAACCAGAGGCCTGTTGCACAAAGCCAGTTCAGATAAGTTCACATTCATTATCTTACATTTACATTTATTGATTTAGCAGATGCTTTCAACCAAAGTGACTTACAAGTGAGGATAAAAGAAGCACTTCAAATCCTCATAGAGGAGCAGTATATAAATACTTTGAGAAATCAAAAGTTGTTGTTTTTTTTCAGAGCATACGGAGAAGATGAAGTGTGTCCTACCGGTGGTTTTAACATCTTTTTTTTTACATTTGGTCTTTACTATCAAACTCTCTTTTTCACTCCAAATTAACACCCTTTATACTAAAAACATTGAGACAAAATGAAAATCTTTCGCTGATAATAAGTTATTATATTATATGAATATTAATATATTTAAATAGTTTTAAAATGTACATTTAAAGATTTAGGCGACGCGGTGGCGCAGTGGGTAGCACAATCGCCTCACAGCAAGAAGGTCGCTGGTTTGAGCCTCGGCTGGGTCAGTTGGCATTTCTGTGTGGAGTTTGCATGTTCTCCCCGTATTCGCTTGGGTTTCCTCCGGTTTCCGGTTTCGCTCCGGTTTCCCCCACAAGTCCAAAGACATGCGGTATAGGTAAATTGGGTAAGCTAAATTGTCCGTAGTGTATGTGTGTGAATTAGTGTGTATGGATGTTTCCCAGTGATGGTTTGCAGCTGGAAGGGCATCCGCTGCGTAAAACATATGCTGGATAAGTTGGCGGTTCATTCCGCTGTGGTGACCCCAGAATAATAAAGTGACTAAGCCGAAAAGAAAATGAATGAATGAATGAATTTAAAGATTTACATATATGTAAATTTGCTTTAATTTATAAATCTTTTTAGAGGTTTGCAGGATGTGTTTACTTGTGCTATCTTTGACTAATATTTAAATTTGTTTGATGATCTGAAACATTTAAGAGTGACAAACATGCAAAAAAAAAATTTGAAATCAGTATGGGGGCAAACACTTTTCAAGCCACTGTATGTCTATTAAAAAAAAAAAAACAGTAAATACTGTCATTCGATTAAATATATATTATTATTACTATTTAGAATCGCCATTTTCTATTTTGTGTTATTTTATTTTAAGGTGACATAGTTACTATTGATTTAACTACTGAGTAACATGAATTTGTTACATGCACTTACTATATGGTTGGGTTAGTTACATGTAATTGTGCATAATTCATTGCAATTACTATAGTACGTGCATGGAACGTGTAACTGTCACCTTAAATTAAAGCGTTACCCTATTTTGATGTATTTTCAAGCTGAATTCTTAGCAGACACATGATCCTTTACATTTCTGTTTTAAAGTTACTAATGATAGGGTGACGCGGTGGCGCAGTGGGTAGCACGTTCGCCTAACAGCAAGAAGGCCGCTGGTTCGAGCCTCGGCTGGGTCAGTTGGCATTTCTGTATGGAGTTTGCATGTTCTCCCCTTGTTCGCGTGGGTTTCCTCCGGGTGCTCTGGTTTCCCCCACAAGTCCAAAGACATGCGGTATAGGTGAATTGGGTAAGCTAAAATTGTCCGTAGTGTATGTGTGTGAATGAGTGTGTATGAATGTTTCCCAGTGATGGGTTGCAGCTGGAAGGGCATCCGCTGCGTAAAACATATGCTGGATAAGTTGGCGGTTCATCCCGCTGTGGCGACCCCAGATTAATAAAGGGACTAAGCCGAAAAGAAAATGAATGAATGAATGAGTTACTAATGATGCTATTCAAGTTTGGGGTCAGAAAGTGTTTTACTTGTTTGTTTTCTCACAAAATCTCTGTATTGTTGCTGTTACTGTAACAAAATATCCTTCTGACCCTACACTCGAATGGCATCATTAGTAATTATGGTTACACTTTTAATTTTAAGGTGGCGTAGTTACAGTGTAAATACTCATTTAACTAGTGAGTATTAACTAGTGACCCATGCTCATGTGTACAGTGTTAGAGTCACATAAAGCAGCACCTGGTCTTTGCAGAGGGTCACCATGCTCTGGTAGGCTGCATCAGCGGTGGCAAAGATGTGTGGAGGGTTGGTGGAGCGTTTCATCCCATGATAGAGCTTGGAGAACTGACAACACAAAACCATATCTTACTTCAAGCTTTATATCAAAGAGATATCTTCAAGTGTGACATACTCAACATGTTTAAAGTTCACGTGAAACCAAAAGTTGCTGAGACTTTTATTTCAGTAAGTTGACGTACTTCCAACTGAAACGGAATATTGAGTAGGGGGCTTTCTTTCTTTTTGCACATCATTCCCTCATAGCAAACTAACGATAAGAGGGGCGTGGTTAAGAATATTGTGGCTGAAGCCATCAAATCAACACAATCTCACCGCAATCCATAACTTTTGGATATAGTGGCTAATTCGTATGAATTTCACAATCTCATTTGCACATTATAGTAAAATTTGCTCATCCCCCATTGAGGAGTAGGATTAGGGGTTTGGTTTGTGGGCATGCCTCCCTTTAAAAATTTTACATTTCATACAAATGAAATTTTATGAATTAGCCAGTTTTCTGACAATACATAAAATAGTTATGTTTCCTCGTTAGATCAGGCTGCGCAAAAACTGATGTCAACAGAGAAGAACTGCCACTCCAAACGCAAAAGCAAATGGTCAAACATTGATTGAAGATTACCAAAACAAACAGTTTTTTCAGTGGATTAACTAATTGCGCCAGTTTATACTTTTGCATTGAGTACGTGCGGATGGTCCGGTGGTGTCTTTGCGCAGCCGCATACCCTTTGCTGGACGTTGCGGTGACGCTTTGATTGGTCGAATTGTCTAATGTGGGCGAGGCTAAGAGCCATGGGAGAGGAGCAAGCCTGGTGGCACGAGAGTTTAACAAGTGTCGAGTCCCGTGGAGGAGCTCCAGGTGGAGACTTTTGTTTACATGAAGTTTATTTATAAACTAATTTCGAGAGGATCATGTGCTTATGATTGACCACGGCTGGTCCCGCATTAGCTAACGCATGATTCACCAATCAGATGATTCCTAACTCACTATAATTAACTAGAGTTTCTTACCTCAGTTATCTTCGTCTTGAAGAATCCCCCCTCCCACCCCTACTCCCCCTCCTTTCTAGATTGGGTGACACGGCGGCCCAGTGATTAGCACTGTTGCCTCACAGCAAGAATGTCACTGGTTAAAGTCCCTACTGAACCAGTCGACATATCTGTGCGGAGTTTGCTTGTTCTCCCCGTGCTCGCGTGGGTTTTCCTCCATGGAAAACATGCAACCTAAGTAAATTGAACATACCAAATTGGCGTCGTAGTCAAGCTCTTAGCAAGTCGTACATCTCTTTTTAGCCATCCCTATATTTGTCATTAGCCAGAAATAAGTCAGGGGAGTTCATCGAGATCTACCTGGACTCAAACTCCCCTCTCGCTCTGCTAACGGGAGGGAGCTCAGGGCTCGAGGACCTTATAAGCTCAGGGTTCTCTCCCGGGACAGCATGCCAAACAAGCTTTATTATAAATCATCAGCTAAGTGTGAACTCTTGAATTTATGATTAAAGTTCACCGGTTCCCGCCTCTTGCTCCCGCTACTTGTACAGTAAGTTAGCATTGAACACATTTCCGTAAACGAAACAAACACAACACAAAGGAACATATGCTGTGTCTATATTTGCATACTTATGCTACATTCTAAAATAATGTATTTTCTTTGTGAAGTACATACTTTTGAGTGTGTAACAGAAGAGTATGTAAACTTTGGGACATACTACATCCTCATTAACGGACCGTTATGTTGCTTAGTTACATCCCCTGTCAATCATCTCGACACATCATCCACATTTCTTTCATACTTAATTACCTGTATTATTGGAGAAGCAGCAGCAGGTTAATCCACCATCCGCGAGTCTTTAATGTAGAGAAATTTTCTCAGGTCTTTAGACAATTATATATTCAGAAGTTAATGTTCAAACATGTATTTACAGAAGTTCAAATTGTTGTTGCAGACGGAAAAGGGGATTTAAATATTTTCCAGTTGGCTAGTTATTAATTAATAGTCATTCAAACAACTTTACCGATGCCTCTCTAGTTGACAGTTGGTCTCGCGTGTCCGCCATGTTTGTAGTTTGTGTACACTTGAGTTTGTAGTTCTAATTGAATTCACATCCACTGAGCAATGTAGTGTATGTAATACTAGTGGTAAGAGTCAGACGGTTCTACAGTTCGAATTAATAGACCATCCAGGAACCATTGGTGTACTCTTTTCAACATACTACGGTTCGGGACATACTAATTCTATTTTTGAATACTATTTAGGATGGATAGTATGCGAATTGGGACGCAGCAATAGAAACACAGAAACCCTCACTGTTTCGGGAGTCAGAAGAATAAAAACCAAACACAGAAGTATTAATGCACGTTTACGACGATCACTCGATGCAGAGGAATAATTCAGCCTTAAGTTTTGATTTCACAAGGACTTTAAGCATTTCAGCAAAGAGGGTTTAGTCTAAGATGTCTTCAGACATGAATTAAGTCTCTACTGTACAGAATCCCACCTGTGGAGAGTAGATGCTGAGGTTCTGGAAGGGGTTCAGAGCGATCAGAATATCCCCAACATATGTGTAGATCTGCAGATCCTGATAGCGCTTCTGAAGGTGTGCGATGATCGTTTCCTACAAAAGAGAAATTCTGGAGATGTTTCTTCAGTTCTACATATTCACTGATTACACACAATTTGAGCAGACAATTTAATAGCTAGTAATTTTGTAATATTTTAGAAACAATGTGAAGATGCAAGCACAAATACTTTTGCATACTGCATTTAATCTAAATTATAAAATTTGTATTTGTAATGAAGCTAGGTTATACTTCTTGCTGTGCATAATAAGTGCAGGTATGTGTATTAACTAGCGCTCATATTGAATGAATCTTTAATGTGACCCTGAAAAGATGAGTCCTCTCAGGGAGTGACTCGTTCATTAGTGCATGCGCACATTGCACAGGAGGAGAAGATTCCTTTTTTGAATCTTCTATTGGGTTTGAGTCGTTCATTCATCACGTGAAAGACAGAAGCCAATCATATGCAAGCAGAGTCAGGAAAAGATTTGATCTGTTTATTTCTCGAGTTCTTGGGTTTGAGTCTTTCATCTCTTTACATGCTGTCACGTGATGAACGTGACTCAAAAACCCAAAGACTCAAAAGTTGAACTAATCATGGGTTCTTGGTTCAAGCTCATATGGGACTGTGCGTCACGTGAATGAACGACTCAAACTTGAACACATGTCAGAAGAGGTTAGCTGAGTTAATCATAAACAAAAGCTAGTTGTGTGGAAGCAACTTATATAACCAACTGCAGAGTTGGGTGTAACGCGTTCCTCAGTAACGTGTTACTGTATTCTAATTACATTTTTGGGGAACGCAGTAATGTAACCAATTACATTTTAAATTTGTGTAATTTGATTACAGTTACTTAAGTCAATGTAATTGTGTTACTTACATTACAAATATATTTTTTAGAAGAAAGAAATGCTTCTTTTAAATCAAGTTTTCTGCTGCAACGTCAGTAAATGAGCATGCGCTTTTAAATAGCTGGAGAGTGCGAGCTGAAATGGTTGCTGACGAGAGTGGCTGCTTCTTCGAGTGGAAATACAGACAGTACTTTGATTTCATTGAGCGTAAAAACTAAAATATTGCTGTGAAATGCAGTCATGTCCAGTCTCTAAAGAACTTTCGACCAGCAACTTGTTCAAGCACTTGAACAGAAAGCATTCTAGGACAACACTCGTCGACAAGGAGGACATCAGCACCCAAAAACACAGCGGCCCAACTCAGCCTAAACAGGCTAAATAGGTTTTTTTGTGCAAGGGAGAAGATATCTTCTGAATGTGAAGAGAAGCGTAGCTGCTTATGGGGCCGTTCACATATCGCGCCTTTCTGTGCGCAAGTTCGTTATTTCCAATGCAGGCGCACGGCTTGCGCTCGCATATTGGGAGCACATACTGTGCACGCTCGCATTTTCCAGGTGCCCCCAGTTGAAAACTGTGAGTTACATGACAAGAACTGACCGATCAGCTTCATGCTTTGTATGGAATATACACATTTTGGTAGACTAATTACCGCAGACAAACACAGAACACCCAAACACTGCAGTGCTTTTGCATACTATGGATGTCAATGGTTACAGGTTTTCTTCTATATGTCTTCTTTTGTGTTAAAAAAAAAGACAAACAGGTTTGGAAGAAGTGAATGATGAGAGAATTTTAAGTTTTGAGCAAACTATCTCTTTAAGTCTTTTGAATATATCAAGCTGCTGTGATCAGCCCATTGTAATGTTTCTTAGTGAATATTAAATTACTGAAAATGCTGCAGTTTATTTTGTATCTTTCATAGGTTTTATATGTTTTAAAAGTAACTTCAAAGTAAAGTAATTAGTAATCTGATTGCTTTTAACATGAAGTAATTAGTAATGTAATCAGATTACAATTTTCCAGTAGTAGTCAGTAATTGTAATGTATTACTTTTTTAAAGTAACTTACCCAACACTGACCTACTAAATAATATTTTAGCAAATTTAACAGAATGACTCAAAAAAAAATTCATCTCGCTGAACGAGCCTCAAAGGTCTGAGTCTGTAAAATGATCCGAAGCTCCCATCTTTAGTATTAACAAAGTAAATAAGTTCAATTTTCAATTCAATTCAAGTTTATTTGTATAGCGCTTTTCAAAATAATTATTGTTTCGAAGTAGCTTTACAAAAGGCGCGCATTATTGCATTACAATCAAAATCAGAAAAGTTAGGGTTATTAGTTGCCATAACTTTATTAGTTACTAATAACTTTAGCTAATTAACTAGTAACTAATAGCTTATAGCAGTTAAAGTTATTATATATAAGCATAGTTAACCTGCAGTTATATAGGTGATAGCTATGTGTATATGTTTAATGAAGTGTATTTGTGTATTAAGTGTATGTGTTGTCCTCGACTTGACTGTAAATTTAAAAAAATCTATAAAAATGAAATAAAAATCCATTCAAATACCTCATCTAAAAGCTCCAGGTTGACCAGATCATCATCCGGGCAGCTCTCGATGATCAGGGTTTTCCGAGTATTGATTCGTTCATGCCTACAAAGACAATCCAGCAATGTTACAGCCTTACAAAACATTAAATACAGCACAGATCTATTCAATCATAAACAAATTATTATTTTATTTCTCTTTTAGGTCAAAGAAAAAGTCAATGGTAAAAGAAATACCAGCCTGATCTCGTGAGGAAACGTAACTATTTTACATTTTGTCAGTTTAGTTTGGCACCAAACCCCGCCCCTAAACCCAACCGTCATTGGGGGATGAGCAGATCATACTAAAAAGTACAAATGAGATTGTACAAATTTATATGAATGAGCCACTAAATAAAAAAATTACGAATTGCCATGAGATAGCGTTAGAAATACTGTTACTGTATAGGTGTATTTTCTTTTTTATATGAAATTTATATGCATTTATATAGTAAAAAATGGCTGTGAAATGTTATCATATCTTTTCTGGCTTAATAATTTTTTTATGTTTTATTTCTGAGCTGGTAAAGCATCATAACTGGTCATAAATCATTTAGATTTGCTTATTTAAAAAAAAAAACTATATATTATCATTGCTTTAATTATTATTACCTGTATTGCTATCATTCCTATAGGCTGGATATAGTTGTTTGCTTAACACCTCAAAATTCATATCCATTACTAGTCAGTTTATTAATAACTTATAGACAAGTAAATACGTGTTGCATAAAGTTTGATCAAACTCCAAATCCAAAATAATAGGGAAATAAAATGAAAATGGTGAATAAAATAAAATAAAAATCCTCCAGCCATTACTGTAGAGGGAGTAAACATTTTTTTTTTTAATTGTGGTGAATAAAATAAAATCAAATATAATCCTCCAGCCATTACTGCAGTAACATTAAACATTTTTAAAAAAAAATTACGGTGAATAAAAGCAAATAAAAACATTTTCGTGGTAAATAAAAAATTTTTAATTAAAATTTAAAAAATAAAATAATATACAATTTATTAAAAAAATTAAATAAAAATCCTTTAAAAAATAAAATGAAATACAATTTATTCAAAAAATTAAAATAAAATAAAAGTCCTCCAGCCATTACTGCAGAAACATTAAACCTTAATGTAAATAGAAATAAATAAAATAAAATAAAATTTCTTAAAAAAATAAATAAATATAAAAATAATAATAATAAAATAAAATAAAAATCCTCCAGCCCAGCCATTACTACAGTACTGCAGTAACCTAAAAAAATTTGGTGAATAAAATCAAATAAAAGGATTTTCGTGGTAAATAAAATAAAATGTATTAAAAAAATAAAAGCCATTACTGCAGTAACATTAAACATTTAAAAAAAAATTGTGGTGAATAAAATAAAATATTTTCTTGGTAAATAAAATAAAAATTAAAAAATGTATTAAAAATAAATGAATAAAATAATAAACAATTTATAAAAAATTAAAAATAATTTAAAAAAATCCTCCAGCCATACTGCAGTAGCATAAAAAATGTGGTAAATTAAATTAAATTTATAAAAACAAAAATAAAAAAAACATTAAAAAAATAATAATTATATATATATATATATATATATATATAATAATAGCGACACGGTGGCTCAGTGGTTAGCACTGTCGCCTCACAGCAAGAAGGTCGCTGGTTCGAGTCCCGGCTGGGTCAGTTGGCATTTCTGTGTGGCGTTTGCATGTTCTCCCCGTGTTGGCGTGGGTTTCCTCCGGGTGCTCCGGTTTCCCCCACAGTCCAAACACATGCACTATAGGTGAATTGAAGAAACTAAATTGGCCGTAGTGTGTGAGTGTGTGTGTGTGTGTGTGTGAGTGAATGAGTGTGTATGGGTGTTTCCCAGTACCGGGTTGCAGCTGAAAAGGCATCCGCTGTGTAAAACATATGCTGGATAAGTTGGCGGTTCATTCCGCTGTGACGACCCCTGATGAATAAAAGGACTAAACCATAGGAAAATCAATGAATGAATGAAAATAATAATAATAAAAAAATCCTCCACCCATTAGTGCAGTACGAGGGTCTGCTGCAGGTCTATCCTCAGGGGTTTGAGGGCTATTATAGCATAAATGCACTTCATCAGGGTTTGACTCTCTATTGTATTTCTGACCTTTCGCAGCTGCTTTAATCACAGCTCTTAAACCTCATGGAGCCCCAGGGACACGACAGCGTTAACACACACACGATACACTGCGAGAAAAGACCAGCACATGTGTGGCTCTGATTCAGCCTGTAATCACTTCACTCATATTCGCCATCAGTGCCTAAACAGAGAGAGAACAGCCAAGCTCATAATCTTATTACGTCTCTCTCACTGTCACTATCAGGAGAGCAGATTAAACCTGGCCTGGGGAATCAGGGGCTACAATCTGGCAACTGAACGACGTGTTTATTCACAATCACAGAATGTACATGAACAACCCCCATTTCCTCAACAACTTTGATTATTTTTTAATAATAACTCAAGAACAACAGTAGAGCATATCATGTCCTGATTGTTATGTCGGTTATGTGGAAACGTAATTAAAATCCAGTTCGATTATTTCAAAACAATTGGTTAGAGTGAACTGAATCAGAAGCTGCATCCAAAATCGCGTAGTTCCATATAGTCAGGGATGGGCAAAGATACATTCATTCATTCATTCATTTTCTTTTCGGCTTAGTCCTTTTATTAATCTGGGGTCGCCACAGTGGAATGAACCACCAACTTATCCAGCATATGTGTTACACAGCGGATGCCCTTCCAGCTGCAACCCATCACTGGGAAACATCCATACACACTCATTCACAGTCATACACTACGGACAATTTTAGTTTACCCAATTCACCTATAGCGCATGTCTTTGGACTGTGGGGGAAACCGGAGCACCCGGAAGAAACCCACGCGAACACGGGGAGAACATGCAAACTCCACACAGAAATGCCAACTGACCCAGCCGAGGCTCGAACCAGCGACCTTCTTGCTGTGAGGCGATCGTGCTACCCACTGCGCCACCGTGACGCCCGGCAAAAATACATTAAAATGTATTTTAAATTAAAATACCAAATACCTCAATTTTACATGTACCAAAATAAACTACAAAATACAGCAGCCACAACAAGTATCAAAATAAAATACTGTATTTTGTATTTTGAAAATACTACAAAATATTTTTTACAAGGGAGTGTGACATTTCTTCGCAAACCTACTATCAATGGGCATATTCGATCAATCCCTTCACCATGAAACTGACTTAATGAAGTAAACAATGTATGACAGCAGCAGCGCATCTCTGAGCAAGTTTAAGTCAGCTCCTCTGCCAACTCATTCACCTCTACTCCTGTACATGAGGACGTATTCATAAACCTTTGTTTCTCTTTGATTTTACTATAGATTTTCTTCAAATTCCCAGCAGAAAGTCCTGTCTTGAAGATGATCTCTTTAATCACTGTAAAAACCATGTAATGCAGATAATGTGTTGGAACATAGTACTATATCTTTTTATTGTATAAACACCCATTGCGTGGCCAGTAAAATTGACACCATCTCTTAACAGTCTTATATTTTATAAGGATGATATATGAAGAGGTTATTTTAATTTTTCCCGATATTAAATATTATTACAATTGTTTTTTGCTATTGAAATCTTCTATACTTAATGTAAAAACATCATTTCTGAAAACTACTAAATTTTACTCCTCAATGCACAACTTGCAGATCACCTACTGGCATTTGAAACAGCCAATAAAGTATGTAGGATCGGCACTGTAGGACTTGTTTTAATGTTGTTTGTCTTATTTTCTTGGCATCTACATCAGCAATGCATCTAAAACTACTATTATTTGTGCAGTTTACTCATTCTCCCAAGAGTTTTTCAGTTCTTCTCTAACTGGAAGAGTCTCGGTTTACCCCCTTAGTGAACACCAGTACACCATCTTTAGGTTTTTTATTTCTATACTTCCTCTGCATTTCCACCTGCAGCACCAAGACTGTTAAGGATTAGGTGCTTTAGGCTCCATATTCCTGTTTTTGGACTGACATTTCATTCCATCTCATTTCTTAAACCAAGATGCTGATGCATTGTACACTGTACTGCCATTGTACTGGTCTTAGCATTGTGCAGTATATTATTTTCAATGATTGTGGACTTGCTCCCAAATATACGCATGCCATTTGTCTGTTATTTTCTTTATGTGTGTTGCATAATTTCCATCCATACTTCAAGCATTGACCACATTCTTCAATATTAATCAATTTTCTGGTCTGATCTCAAGCCTAGGCAAATAACTAAGAAGGCACCAATCTGAGGCTGCATTTTTATGATGTCATCATGTAGACTTCTTACAAAGTATTTTACAGTATTTTAAAAATACAAAAATACAAGACACTAAAGTATTTTGATACAAAATATTAACCCATATTCATAAACCCTATCAATTACAAATTACAAAATACTATTTTGTATTTAAAATACGTATTTTAAATACTTGTATCATAAATACTGCCCATCCCTGCATATAGTACGTTAAAAACAGTATGCAAGAAGCACCCGGATGACCTACTACTTTCCCTGAGATTTTGAAGTGCGCATCACTACACTATCCCATGATGCAATGTGAGATAATTCATGAATTGAGTGAAGGGATGCAACTGACGCAGGTAGGTCCCGTGATCATGACAAAATGGCGGCTGTAGTACGTCCAAGTTCCATTCATACTACTCACATTCATACTGTATAGCAGTGGTCTGCTGGGTACCAGTCCGTGGATCAATTAGTACCGGGCCGCACAAGAAATCATTAATTATTTCCGTTTTATTTATTATCTGAGTCTGAACAATCTTTTATTTTGAAACATGACAGTATATCACTGTTCATTTTGGTCACTTAAGCAGCGAAATGAGTAAGAAACAGACGTTTTTGGAAAGTTTCTTTGCTAAGGGAAATTAAGGCCTGGTGAAGGACCCGCGAAATGCCAAGGAATAGATAATTCATAATATAGATCACTACATATATTACATATATTAAGTGTTTTGATAGTTTTACAGTGTTTTGAATGTGAAATTAATATTGGTGACACTGCAAAAAATGCTTTCTTACTTAGATTTTTTTTTTTGCTTGTTTCTAGTTCAAATATCTTAAAGTTCTAAAATCAAGAAGCATTTTCTAGACAAGCAAAAATACTGTTTTGTTTTAAGAAATAATATGCCAAAATTAAGTGAGTTTTTCCTTAAAACAAACAAAATAATCTGCCAATGGGTTAAGCAAAATAATCTTATGTCTACGGTTGGGTACCGAAACCCAGTGCCATGTACTAACGTAACCAGTATGCACCAGACTGAATCAGCATATGAATTTCGGTGCCACCGGTGCTACGACAAGGACGTAAGAAGCATCAAGGGATACATCAAAGGCACACATAGGTGCACATTGTGTCACACCATCTCTAAACATTTAATTTTAAACAACTTTAAGGAATACGGACACCGTCGTCAATGTTAGGTGTTTGTTCTTGTTCTTAGCGACGTATAGGCAACGCACGCAGTACAGCGCATCCGGTGAGAGATCTCCCTTCATCAACACGCATGATCGCATTCATCAAATTTGCTTAACCTTACAACTAAGCGTTCTAAAGTGTGGCTATATTTTACAAGCAAGGATTCTGACACAGCAACGTGAAGCAGGTGCTTGACAAAAGTTGCGTGTAAGGGGGGAAACACGTCAAACTTAATGAAACATTTGAGGGCTCATGGAATCAACTTAAAGGCAGGGGAATGCACTGTCTTTGACAGCTTGCGACATCATCTGGCACTTTCACTGAGTACGTTTACATGGACACCAATACTCCAATTTTAATGATTAAGAGTCTACCATGTAAACAGCCCACATCATGAAATGCGGAGGTTTTTTCTTTCCATTCGGCGTGTGGTATCAAATTCCATTAAAACAACCACTCTTCCACCAGTCCTTACTTCATACTCGCATCCAATACCTCAGTTTGTCACGGGGCATGAACAATATGTTGCTGAATGAAAGTGAAACTGCCGAACTGCAGTTAAAGTCAAATTACATGAAACTCCGGAGGAAACGTGGATAGCCTGGTGACGCAACAACGTTAATGGATCTATGTGCTATAACATGTAAAACGGGATCATGAACGGAACATTTAAAAAGCAACTCATGTAAACACCTTAATCATAATATTGATTAACTTATTCAGATTAAGGCAAATCATTAGATCACTGATGTCCATGTAAACATAGTCACAAGCTCCAACCCTAGAAAAAAGGTATTCCCTGATTTTGATGACAGCCTTTCCACAGGTTAGCAGTAAGCTAATGTAATGTTAATTGCATAATGCAAATCTTAAATTCATGCTAACAAACAAATGATCAAAAGAAATATATTAATGCAATTCAAAAATATAAAATATGAATTGATGTGTACTTTAAACTTTAATTATATTGTTCAATTAAAATGATTAAAATATTTTTTTGTCAAATAAATTTTTTTTCTAGAGTCATCCACCATAATTTTGTGGCTCAAAAGTATCGGTTCAGGCACCGTTTTGGCACAGATACTGTTTTAAAAGTATTGATTCAACACCAGTATCGAAATAACCCCAAACGATACCCAACTCTACTTATGTCAAAAGGAAAAACTTGATTATTTTTCTCACGCCACTGACAGATTATTTTGCTTGTTTTAAGCAAAAACTCACTTAATTTTGGCATATTATTTCTTAAAGCAAGACAATATTTTTGCTTGTCTAAAAATGCTTTTTGATCTAAGAACTTTTAGATATTTAGACTAGAAACAAGACAAAAACTCATTTTTTTGCAGTGTATGAGAACTTTGCGAAAAATTTAGCATTTGAAGATCACAAAAATAAAAAGAAACGTGTCCTAGAGATTGTAAATCACAAAAATATGAATAAATGTGTCCTAGAGGTTGTAAAAACAAAAAGTAAATTTTATGCCATCATTCACATCTACTGCTGTATCTCTGCTGAACTCCTCCACAGATAACACTGCCATCTGCTGGAGAGAGGAAACCCTTCACACACAGCTGACAGGATAGAAAAAAAACCCTCATGTCTGATTCACACAGTATTTCTAGACTGTCACAACCGCAAGCCTCACTGTTTTAAGACATGATAAATCCACCTTGACAGCTCCGCATCTGTACACAACAGTGAGAAACGCAAGTCAAGCTCCTCAAAATGACCGTCGCCACGCTCAAGGCTGCCCGATCTCCGGCCTGACCCTGGGAGCCTTTTAAAAAATGACCGTCTGTGATTGGCAGGCTATTATAAAGCTACAAAATAGCACTTTTTTGTAATTCACCTGTATATTTACTCTACGCTACTAGTCAAAAACATTTATTAAAGGGAAAGTTCGCTTATCAAAGTAGATAGTTTGAAAAATGGTGGAAATCTGTGGATTCCACAGGATTTGTTTTTCCTGCTATGGATTTCAATGATTACATGCTTCCAACATTCTTGTAATTATCTTCTTTTGTGTTCAACAGAAGGAAAAAAATGGTTTGGCTCAATCAAGGCTGAGTAAATGATAGCAGAATTAACATTTTTGGGTGAATAATCCCGTTAATGCTTTGAAAGAGCTGTCGTCTGCTAACCAAATCAGTGCTTATTTAATCAAAACTACAGTAAAAACTGAAATATTGTGCAACATGATTACAATATGAAAGGAATGTTTTGTAACAGAATACAGTAAAAAAAAAAAAAAAAAAAGAATTGTCTGAGCAGAAATTTTTACATTTAAAAACCATACCAATTGTTATCAATTAATGCTCAAACATTGGTTTATCATAATTACACATTTTTAAAAATCATAATTATTTTTAAGCTTATTTAAAAAAAACTATACATCTTTATAGTAATCATTGGTGACATTCATCATTTATTAACAACATTTATTATTATTATTTTATTATTATTTATTATTACTATTTTAACATTTTCTTTGTTAAACTATAAATGTCTATACTGCCACCTGAAAAATTTTATGTGCCCTTACTGAATTAAAGTTCCTTTAAAATTATTATTATTTTTTAATTATTATTATTTTTTTTATTATTAAATCTCATAGCAAACTTGGAATTTGAATATATTGCAATATAAATAAATAAATAAATAAATAAATAAATAAATAAATAAATAAATA
>CAIGQV010000260.1:807771-853157 GCA_903798115.1 Danio jaintianensis | reverse complement strand
TGCTCTATAGGCAAACTGCAGGGGGTCCAGCAAAGGTCCAGTGATGTTTTAATTTTTTCCTGTTTATTTATGCTTTCGAATTGCATTATGGGATCTAACTTTTAACCTTGAAATGTTTGAAAAAAGTGACTTTTGTTAACATTTGTAATAGTTTAAAGTGATATATTGTCTGGGTTGGTGTTGTATATTACAGTACAAAAACCTTGTAATAAACTGCCAGTACATTTTCTGTTATTTTACAGACTTGTTTCTCCATATATTATTTCTTATACATTGTTATTTCAAACGACTAAAATGGCAATAAAAGTCACTTTGTTAAACTGTAGAGATTCCACAGAGCACAGATCAACATCCCATAATGCAATTCACAGCAGTAAATAAACAGAAACACTTGTGAATCACAAAATATGGAAACTGTTCATTAACAGATTTTTTTTACAGTGTAGGAACAGAGAGATAGGATGAAGCTGTTGTACTCACTGAGCGATGAAATGACTGAAGCTCCTGCACCAGTGCTCGGGGTGTCGGAGGGTAGGAGACGGGTTCCTGTAGATAAAACACAGAGACACAACACGCATGAATGAATGAGGCTGACTTCATTCACATTACAGATCTAAAGGGACAACTGTGTTTGTTCAGATTCATTCATCTCCTTACACAAAGAAAAACAGAAACACTCGTTATTCAGGTACAAACAATCAAAGATCAGCTATTCAAAACAAGTAGTTCTACAGTCCTACACAAAAATGTACCACCACAATCAAGACTTTCTTACATTAACTGCAAAATTTAGGGGTGTAAATGTGGCACATTACTGCAATGTGCTTGGGGTTAAATGGATTATGGATAATTTATACTGAACAAACATCAGGCACAAGTGCATTCCTTCTGTTAACACAAGTGTTTTCCTTCAAAAGCAAACTGTGGGGGAAACCGGAGCACCTGGAGGAAACCCACGCCAACATGGGGAGAACATGCAAACTCCACACAGAAACGCCAACTGACCCAGCCAGGACTTCTCCAGTCAAGTTAGTTTTTTATAGATCACAACTTTGGGAAGTGACGTACACACATTTCTGCCCCTATATTGTGGCTATGCCACGTTTCTAAATGAGACCCCTGGGCATTCAAACAGTTCTGAGGATTCAAAAAGGTATGGTGTTTTAGATCAGTGTCTCTCAATCCCGGTCCTCGGTCCCCACTGCTCTGCACATTTTGTAGGTTTCTCTTGTCACTTCAGACATTTGTTCTAATTTGAGCATAAGTGCCCTGCAAAGTGTACTCCACAGAGTATTCTGCCATGATTTCAGTTTTAAGGGAGCATATTTGTTTCGTGCAAATGTCGTTTCAGTGTGTGATATGTGAATTTATATAAGGCGGTATATTATGTCACACTTCATGCTTCTCAAGTAAGATGCTTTTTCAGGCAGTGTCAGTTAGTCCAGACAGTTCTGGAGATTTGGCCAATGTAATTGTAATGATGGTGCATACACAAAGATAAAGTTCCAGACAGTTCGGGAGATATGGCCAATGTAATTGTAATGATGGTGCGTACACAAAGATAAAGTTCCAAATGCAACTTTATTCAGAGTGGTCAGGCAGGCAAGGTTTAATACAGGGACAGATGGTAACATGCAGAAAATCCACAAGAGTAGTCGGTTTACCAAGCGAAGGGGTCAAGGCAGGAAGCAAAACAAACAAACATATAAACAAACATATAAACAAAACATAATCAAAACATGGCTAGGAAAGACAATGAAAATGCTTGGACTTGTACACTATACAGATTTTAGAGTGCGTGTGTGTGTGCATGTGTAATCAAAGTTAATGAAGATCAGGTGTGAGGTGCTGAGGATTCTGGGATGTGTAGTTCAGTGTTCAGTGGCAGATGTGATGTGTAGAGTGCTCTCTAGTGTGTCGGGTGGGCACTCAACTTGGTCTCTGTGACAATAATAATGTCTAATGGCTTTCTAGCCATCGGAAAGGAGAGGCAGAGAACCAAGCAATGTTCCACAAGTGGTCCTCTGTCATAGGCATGTGTGCAAGATCAAAGACAGAGATGATAAAGATTCAGTATATAATCTTTAATGGTAAACGTATCATCAAGATAGCAAGGACAGTCCAGACAAAGAACTGAGTAAACCTTGGGACTTAAATATACCAGTATTAATGAGCAAAATACAAACAGGTGTGGGGCTAAACAATGGAGGGAAAACAGAACAAAAAACACTAAGCAGGGGAAACTATATGAAAGTGATAATATGAAAACATTTCATAAGCCAGATCCTAGAAAATTGTCAGGACTACTCATCAACCATCTGTAAAATGTTTTAGAACTGATGTGTTTTCATCTAAACTTTGTCAATCAATCAGTGAAAAAATGGAGGTGTGCCAAATGAATCTCCTGATCCAGTGGTTGCCAATTCCAGTCCTCGGGACCCCCGCCCTGCAAATTTAGTATGTTTTCCTTACTTAACACACCTGGATTCAGATCATCAGCTCGTTAACAGAGAGATCCATGAAGTGATCCTTGTGTGTTAAATAAGAGAGACATAGGGTGTATATTGTGCCTATGCCACGTTTCTAAATGTAACACCTGGGCATTCAAACAGTTCTGAGGATTCAAAAAGGTACAGTGGTTTAGATCAGCTAAGAACCGGGATTGAGAGACGCTTCATGGATGCTTCATGAAGTGATCCTTGTGTGTCAAATAAGAGAGACTACTCACACTGGGCTATCTGAACCGTGGCCAGGCATGCTTGAACCCCATTTCCCGGTTCGTAATAAGACGTAAATAAGTTCGTAAATAAGAGGTGTGCCAGAGCACGGTTTGGCTGGGCTTTGGTTCGGTACGCTTGTAGTGTGAGTGCAAAGCACACCTGAGCACGAAACTGAAGACTCGATGTCACATTTAAGGGACTGTTTCATATGGATTCATTAATCATTCTTACTTTTCAATGAACACGAACTCTCATAGTTTATTAAATATACAAACCCCTCGCTGCACATCAGCTGCCACCTTCAGCAAACCTCCTAATACGTGGAGAACGATGACTTTAATGAACATTTATGAGCGTCAAAACTGGTGGATCTGTTAGATATGAAAAAATATGATATGAAAAGAAAAGATATGACTGTCACTGCGTCCCAAATGACTAAAAATAATACAAAACAATATAACTAAAGCAATCTCCATTGTACAGAGTGAGAGCGCTTCTCTTCTGTTAAACAAAAAAAGTCGGATCATTGATGACGTAAGCGTGCTCTGGCTTGGAAGGTCAAAAATGCTATGTTAGTGCGGGCTGAGGGGGTACAATCGTGCCTATTGTGAGTACACCCATAGGCTGCGTCTGAAATCGCCTACTACTCAGTAGGTACTACATTTGAATTTGAATTTACTACATGACCCATAGAAAAGTAGGTTCTGTATAGTATGAATGTGAGTAGTATGAATTGTACTCAGATGTACTATATCCAGCATTTGTCATAATCACGTGACCTACCAGTCAGTTGCGTCACTTCACTCCCATTGATGAATTCTCTTGCATTGCATCATGGGATAGCGTAGCATCTATCGAATGCGTACTTCAGAATCTCAACAGAAGTAGTAAGTCATCCGGGTACTTCTCGCATACCGTTTTTCGAATTCAGACATACTACTCGACTCACATGCTGTTTTTAGTGTACTATATAGAATGGAAGTATGCGATTTTTGACGCAGCCATACAAAATGTGCAGGGACCGGAAATGGGAACCACTGTCCTAAACTAATCCCAGCTAAAAACGGCAAGTTATGCCAGATTTTTGTTAATATTTAATCCTACTTTGCCAAGGGCAAGGTTTTCATACTTTTGAAAGGTAAAAAGGAAGCTTCAGGAAGCCTTCCCAACCTTTTGTTTTGACTTCTGTTTTTGCATTAGTGTTTGAGTGACAACAATGACTGAAGCATGTCAAATCCGACAAGCCATCGGTTTTGAGTTTTGCTGCAGAGAAGCAGTTAAGTGAGCAGGTCGTATCTCAGATGCGCAGCTGTATATCAGTGAGGTGGACTTGTAAGTGTTTAAGTCTTTAAGACACCGAGTGTGGGACAGCGATGCTCCGGCCTGCTGTTGGATGACAAACGAGCTGGTCTGCCGAGTGTCTGGCAGGCAACATCTGTCCGCAGAGCTGCCGAGTTATGAGAGCGAATAATCCCTCTGTCAGCTACACTCAGACAGAGCCATCTATTAACTCACACACACTTTCACATGCCCATATATTAGCGGACACACATAAACGCACTCTTGGGCTCATTTATTAACACCCAAGCAACTGTCTGTGGTTGGGATGCTATGAGGTCTTAAAGTCTGGCACAGTTTTAGGCCATCTAAGAAAACTTTAAAGGAATGCTCCACTTTTTTTGAAACTAGGCTCATTTTACAGCTCTCCTAGAGCTGAACAGTTGATTTTTACAATTTTTTTTAATTCATTCAGCTGGTCTCTGGGTCTGGTGGAAGCACTTTTAGCTTAGCTTAGCATAGATCATTGAATCAGATTAGACCATTAGCATCTCAATTAAAAATAGCAAGAGTTTCGATATTTTTTTCTATTTAAAGCATGACTCCTGTGTAGTTACATCATGTACTAAGACTGACGGGAAAAGTAGCTATTTTCTAGGTCGATATGTTTGGGAACTACACTCTCATTCTGGCATAATGATCAAAGAACTTTGCTGCCGTACCATAATGATATTAGGCAGCACCTGAAAAGCAAATTTCTGTGTATTCAAATAAATATGGTTCAGGATTGGCACCAAAGTAAATATAGTCTGAATTGTCTCGCAAATGTTTCTATGGTTGAAATTCACGGCCGCTATGCAAGCAAGTGGTCATGTTGGTTAGCTGTTTAACCAACACAATCTCATGGCAATTCGTAACTTTTTGATTTAGTGGCTAATTCGTATGAATTCGTACGATCTCATTTGTACAATTTAGTACGATTTGCTTATCCCCCAATGACGGTTGGGTTTAGGGGCGGGGTTTTGTGTCATGCCTCCTTTTTAAAATCGTACGTTTTCATACGACTGAACTCGCACGAATTAGCCACTAAACTGACAAAACGTAAAATTCGTACATTTCCTCGAGAGATCAGGCTGGTTTAATAGTTAGCTCTTTTTCCAGCGCTGTATAATATAATTGTGTCTGCTTCAGCCATGGTTAAAGCTCTATAACAAGGACAGGAAAAGGAATGGCTATATTCATAATCACCAGTATCATGGCACTTTGTTATATAGTCAAATTCTAATCTATTGATTCATGTTCAAGGACTCAATTTTTAATTTTCCTCAAAATTTCAATAGCCATTTTTTTGTGTTCCTCAATATGACTTTTAATGCTATTGTATTTATTGTATATTGTGCCCAATAATGCCATATTTTGCTCGAAATACTGCTTTTTGTAAATCTGGAACCTGAGGAAATAACGAAATATTGAGAAAATCGCCTTTATTATTTGAGACCATATTTTTTTCCGTATTGTGACGCAGTTCCTAGAGAAACGGAATATTAAATGAGAAAATAGTAGGCGTGGCTTGATTTTTCTACTGCGAGCTGATTGGATGTAGTGAAGTAGATATTTCACTCAGAAAGATGGGGAAAAGGGTTTGGGGAGAGTTATTGCAACCTAACAGACACCTCCTTCTCACCATTTCTGTTTGTTGTCATAGCGCTGACAGTTGGAGGGGCATGGTTAAGTATGTTAGCCACGCCCAATACCTCAGACAGACGTAATCTGAGAATTGAACCGAAAACAAACAGTAAGCACATTTTCAGACTTCAGTTAAAGATTACAAGGGCAAACCATTTTTTTTTCTTTGTGATATGCACAGATGAATTGTTCACCACAAAACTAGCAATGTGAGCTAACAAAACCAATATGGTTAGTTTTGATTGAGGAACACAAAAGGGAAAATTCAATTCCCTGAGCATGAATCGATAGATTAAATTCCGTGACTATATAACAAACTCCCATTAGACTAGAGTTGGGTACCGAAACCTGGTGCCATTATGGCATAGGTACTTACTGTACATAACCGGCATGTACCAGACCGAATCAGCATATGGATTTCAGTGCCTAATTTCGGTACCACTGGTGCTGCGACAAGGACGTAATAAGCATCAAGGGGTACATCAAATGCACACATAGGTACGCATTGTGTCACACCATCTCTAAACATTTAATTCGAAACAACTTTGAGGGATGCGGACACTGTCGGTGATGTTAGGCGTTTGTTTTTGTTGCTTAGGAAATGCACACACGTAGGCAACACGCGCAGTACAGCGCATCCGGTGAGCGACTCCTTTCAGATTCATTAACACGCATGATCGCATTCATCTAATTTGCTTAAACTAAGCGTTCTAAAGTATAACTATATTTTACAAGCAAGGATTCTGACACAGCAACGTGAAGGAGATGCTTTACAAATGTTGTGTGTAAGGGGGGAAACATGTCAAACTTAATGAAACATTTGAGGGCTCATGGAATCAACTTAAAGGCAGAGGAATGCACTGTTTTTGACAGCTTACGATATCATCTGGCACTTTCACTGAGTAGGTTTACATGGACACCAATACTCCGATTTTAATAATTAAGACAATACTCTGATTAAGAGTCTACCATGTAAACAGAGATTTGTGATTACCTTAAAGGACCACAGACACCCATGTCACGAAATGCGGAGGTTTTTTCTGTCCATTCGGCGTGCGGTATCAAATTCCATTAAAACTACACTCTTCCACCAGTCCTTACTTCATACTCGCATCCAATACCTCAGTTTGTCACGGGGCATGAACAATATGTTGCTGAATGAAAGTGAAACTGCCGAATTCTCCGGAGGAAACGTGGATAGCCTGGTGACGCAATGACGTTAATGGATCTGTGTACTATAACATGTAAAACGGGATGATAAAAGGAACATTCAAAAAGCAACTCATGTAAACACCTTAATCATATTATTGTCATATTCAGATTAAGGCAAATCATTCGATTACTGATGTCCATGTAAATGTTGTCACAAGCCCCAACACTAGAAAAAAGGTATTCCCTGATTTTGATGACAGCCTTTCCACAGGTTAGCAGTAAGCTAATGTAATGTTAATTGCATAATGCAAATCTTAAATTCATGCTAACAAACAAATGATCAAAAGAAATATATTAATGCAATTCAACTCAAATATATAAAATATGAATTGATGTGTACTTCAAACTTTAATTATATTGTTCAATTAAAAGGATTCAAATATTTTTTTTGTCAAATAAAAGACTTTTCTAGAGTCATCCACCATAATTTTGTGGCTCAAAAGTATCGGTTCAGGGACCGTTTTGGCACCGGTACCGTTTTAAAAGTATCGATTTAGCACTGGTATCGAAATAACCCCAAACGATACCCAACCCTACATTAGACCATCATAATCCAGCTCTTCCTGCAGCATCTTATTGCCTGATGGGCTGTTGTTAGGCAAATATGAAATATGGTGCTGCTGTTTTAAGATCTTCCTATTTGTTTTTTTCCCTCTCAATGACTCTTAATCTAGTTTTGACTTGATTGAAGCCTCAAAACACCGGTAAAGAGACTTAAAAAGCTGTGCAGGTCGAAGGACAGACACACTACTTAAAATCGCATCTTCTCCGTCTTTCATCAGAAACTATCTCCAAGAACAAAGCGTCAGGCGTATAAACCAACCCCTGTTAAACACAGTTTTCTTCTCTTTTTTTTCGCCACGGTAATCTGTCGTTCTGCGCTGCTCTAAGTCACTGGGTGCTTTGATAGATATTCAGACAGGCCGTCCTCTCTGAAGAACACATCAAAGGAAAATAACCGACTCCTTCAATGCAAAAAAATATAATGCGCGCCTGCAGCCACGCGCTCGCCTTGATGTTGCGGCGCTGTAGAGAGCTGCTTATACATAACAAAGTCAAGGCAACGTCGCTGATGGCGCTCCTATTGTGCTGGGTAATTCTGCCGCGCTGTTCACCCTCGTTGGGTGTTTGTGCGTGCATGCAAACAGGATGTAAACATGCTAGGTTTATTCAAATCGAGCTGCAGAAGCACTAAACTCTGCCTGGCAAACAGGCTCTCAACATTGGTTTGTTACGCTGGAGATGACGAGCTAGACACAAACAGAGGGAGCAAGAAATTAATATACACATTGGCCTACATGAGTGGGATTCTTCAAAAAATGATTTATTGATATGATTTAAATATGATTTATTATTAAAATCATTTATTTTTCACTCATGATGTACAGTTGATGTCAGAATTATTAGCCCTTTTGTGAATTTGTAAAAAATATTTCCCAAATGATGCTTAACAGAGCAAGGAATTTTTCACAGTATTTCCAATAATATTTTTTCTTCTGGAGAAAGTCTTATTTCTTTTATTTCGGCTAGAATAAAAGCATAAAAGTTTTGGGGGGGTTTTTTTTAACCATTTTAAGGTCAATATTATTAGCCTCCTTAATTTTTTTTTATTCAACTACAGGTCAAACCTTCGTTATATAATGACTTGCCTAAATACCCTAATGGCTAAGTGGTACGGTACGGTACGGGTCGGTACGCTTTTATGGCCGTTTCCACTGTCAAAAGATACCAAAAAGCGAACCGTACCATACCACTTTTTACCGTACTTCACCTTTGGAAAGGGTACCTAGCACATCAAAAGGGTACCAAAAGGCGAAGCTAGACGCGCAGCTGAACGCTATTGGTTTACAGAGAAGCGTCACTAGCACGTACACAAGCCAGGAGAATGAAAACAAAGAAAGCGCCATTTTTAAATACACAGCCGAGACATTACATCGTAATAATATATACATATAATAATGAGCCATGGTCGACCCGAGCTCAAACAAACCTTGTCGTCGTCTTGCTGAACAGCCACAAAGCCAAGAAGAAAGCCAAGAAGAAGAAGAGCAGAATCTACCCTGTGCTCCGTAGTTGTTTACAAGGCTGTCTAATGTGCGATCGGTTTCGCTTTCTCTCGTGCATTCGCCATGCGTCTATATTTGAAATAACAAACTTCTTGAGCTGATAGTAATAACGTGCGCATGATTATTAAAGTGCTTCTGATATCCGATCCCTTCAGAAATGGACAAATGTGAGAGTGAAGCGCGAAAAAACAATGGAGAAGCCGGAAAAAACAAAGGAGCAAATGATTTTTTCAGCAACCTAAAACATGAAGCAACTGCCATGTTTAACTATTATCATCGCCTTTTGGACTATTATGAACTCGGAATGACGGAATTACTTTCTAGCAAGAGGTTACATGTGCTGGTGAAGATTAAAGATACAGATGAGAGGTTTGCACCGACTGGGCTATATGTTCCGTGTTGTTTTTGAACCCAAATAAGCCCTAAATGTATGCTGTGTGTAGTTTTTCTGTAATTGGCAACATATCAGAGACTGTAAGGGGCTGTATTTGTTCATATATGTTGCCTGATAAAGGTGACCCGTACCGTACCATACCATACCGCTCAGTGGAAACGGGCCATAACTTCCCTTATGAACCTAGTTAAGCCTTTAAATGTCACTTTAAGCTGAATACTAGCATCTTGAAAAATATCTAGTCAAATATTATCTACTGTCATCATGGCAAAGATAAAAGATATCAGTTATTAGAAATGAGTTATTAAACTATTATGTTTAGAAATGTATTGAAAACAATCTTCTTTCCGTTAAACAGAAATTGGGGATATAAATATATAGGGGGGCTATTCATTCAGGAGAGTTAATAATTCTCACTTCAACTGTAATCTCTGTGATTTTTGTTTCTCTGATAATTAGTATTCTTTCTTTCTTTATTTATTTATCCACTTTTGTGTCTTAAATATGTAGGATTGGACATTCCCAACAGTGTTGGGTGTAATTGGTTACAAAGTAATTAGTTACTGTAATTAAAATTCCCCTACAAAAGTAAAGTACGTGATTGAAAGTAAGATAAAAAGGTTTAAAGAAAGTCAAGTAAGGTTTGAACCTGCTTTTACCTGTAACCATTGACTTCAAAAGTATTTGTTTTTCAGTGGTTACATGTTTTCAGCATTCTTCAAAATATCTACTTTTGTGTCCAAACAAAAGGAAGAAACTCATAAAAGTTTAGAGACGCTTGAGGGAGAGTAACTAGTGAGTACATTAAAAATTTTTGGTGAACTATCCCTTTAACAACAGTACTTTAATGAATATTATTAATGTTCATATTATTATTAATTATTATTATTAATATTATTATTATTGATGATGTGTTGTTGTTGTTATTATTATTTATAATTCAGATTTTATTTAGATTTTTTTGACTTTTTCTTCTTTAGTTCTCTCGTTTTTGATCTTCTCAATTCATATTAAACAATAATGAAACACAGATAATCATCTATCCTTGAATGGCCGGTCAGTCACTCAGAGAAAAGCCATTTCTTAAAGACCAGTTGGTGGAAATTCACATCATCCATCTTTATGACACACAAACAGATACGTTTGTTTATATCATGTTCGAGACTTTAAGTCAAATGATTTTTTTTCTGCCCTCTAACTCTTCCTCGACCCTTTTATTTTTCTAATATCTATTTTTTGTATTGTAAAGGTCGATCTCCATTTGTTTAAAGTCACTTCTCTGTGTTTATTAAAAGCAGAAGCTTCAGCAAGTAAAAAAAAAAAAAAGCCACACAGAGACACAAACATATGAGCTGCACTGGATCTAGATGATATATGACATGGCGGACATTTTGTCAATACTAATCTGCCACATACAAAAGACTCCACAATTTCTCACCCTCCCGGTGGGCGACCATACTGATAAATTTATTTGTAGCACAGTGGAAATGAAGGCAAAGTCCTGCCACCAACTAAACATAGAAACTAGATAATAGAAGCAATATATTACAGTACCACAGAGTGATGGTATATTGTCCTTTTTTACTGTACACGTCTCAGGTGGTGTGTCACATTGACACTAATTTGGCAATGCGTTAAAAAAATAGGCCGATTTTTGCTTAGTCGAATGTGAATTTCCATGTTGTCCAGGTAAAAGTTGTTTTATGGTTGTCACACTGAAATAAAATTGTTTATTACTTAGATTTTTTGTCTTGTTTCCAATGGGGTACCTCATTGGCAGCTTATTTAGCTTGTTTTAAGAAAAAACTCCCTTCATTTTGACATCCTATTTCTTAAAAAAGAAGACAATATGTTTTGCTTGTCTAGAAAATGCTTCTTGATTTAAGAATTTTTAGATATTTTGACTAGAAACAAGATAAAATCTAAGTAAAAGCATTTTTTTTTCCAATGTAGTAATGGTTTTGCTATAGGAAAACTACACTGAAAAAAGCTTTTCTTACTTAAAGTTTTTGTCTTGTTTCTAGTCCAAATATCTAAAAATGCATAATCCAAAAAGCATTTTCTATACAAGCAACAAACATTGTCGTGTTTTCAGAAGTAATAAGTCAAAATTAAGAGACTTTATTCTTAAAACAAGCTAAATAATCTGCCAATGGGGTAAGCAAAATAACCCTGTTTTCACTTTGGCTGTTTTACTAACTTCATAATTGCATGTCGAGACAACACAGAGGCCGAGATATGTGATTGGTTGGCTTGGTAGCAGGAACCAGTGTGGGCGGGGTCGAGAACAGAGGGAGCAGAGCAAGATGGATACTCTTGAATTCTGTGTACTTTATGATTAAACACTGGAAAAAATGCTTTTCTTGCTTAGATTTTTTTTTTGTCTTGTTTCTAGTCCAAAGATGTAAAAATTCTTAAATCAAGAAGTATTTTATAGACAAGCAAGAGTTCGCGTGTTCCTGGCTCTTTCTTCCATGAATGAGTGTGAGTTTGAGCAGTGCATTAATTAAACCCAAAACACACTGGACTATAAAAACCCGTCTGCCTACTAGCGTTTCATGAGTGTTATTTCCAGAACAGCACAAACAGAATGCAGAACGCCGGCAGATAGCTATCTGCAACTCTCACATGGTCGCCCACTGAGGCTAAGCAGAGCTGTGCCCGGTCAGTACCTGGATGGGAGACCACATGGGAAAGCTAGGTTGCTGCCCGAAGTGGTGTTAGTGAGACCAGCAGGGGCCACTCAACCTACGATCTGTGTGGGTCCTTACGCCCCAGTATATTGATGGGGACTCTATACTGCTCAGTGACTCCTGACTCTCTGTGGTCGTTAAAAATCCCAGGATGTCATTCAAAAAAGAATAGGGGTTTAACCCCGGCATCCTGGCCAAATTTGCCCACTGGCCTTTGTCCATCATGGCCTCCTAACCATCCCCATATCATAATTGGCTTCATCACTCTGTCTTCTCTCCACCAATCAGCTGGTGTGTGATGTGCAGTCTGGCGCAATATGGCTGCCGTCGTGTCATTCAGGTGGATGCTGCACACTGGATGGGGAGATTCCCCCCAAAAAATGTGTAAAGCGCTTTGAGTGTCCAGAAAAGCGCTATATATATATGTAAGGAATTATTATTATTATTATTATTATTATTATTATTAAGTATAAATGCTCACAATGGCGTGGGCTACATGCAAGGTATGCACCGTGGCGATCACTCGACACAGAAGTAAGTATAAATCAACCTTAAGACAAACAAACAGAACGGGTGACATTTAAGATCCTGGAGATTACCGTCCTGCAAAGTTCAGTTCCAACCCAGATCAAACACAACTAAGTAGGATCTGAAGGATCACTCGGTAATTAAAAACAGATGTGTTTGGATCAAGGTTGCAACTGAACTCTGCAGGAAGGTAGATCTCCAGGAACAGGATTGGTCACCCCTGTTCTAAGAAAACATTGAATTCTATTATTATCATATAGATCAAGGGTGCCCAATCCTGTTCCTGAAAATCCACCTTCCTGCAGAGTTCAGCTGCAACCTTCATCAAAGCACCTTCATCAAAGCACTCCTACCACCAGGAGACACACACTTTCCTCTCTACATGCACCAGACACCGTCTTGTAAGCACACCATACTTCTTGGATAACAGAATTGTGCAATTCTGAGTGTGCACCACACAGATAAGTGGGCTTGACAAACCACCTGTACGAGGCATACTCTTTCCTCTCTGTATGCATGAAAAAATCAAATTTAAACTAACTTAGACTTGTCATAGCATTTATATACTTCCGCTCTCTGATGATTTTGAAGTGCTTCTTTTATCCTCACTTGCAAGTCACTTTGGACAAAGCATCTGCTAAATGAATAAATGTAAATGTAAATTTTCCAGCACATACCTTCCTCCTTTGGTTTTAAAACCTTTGATCGGCGCTTGGTAAAGACTCAAAATAAATAAGTAGTGGTGAAAACGCATGGGGGGTTATTTTTGCATAAACCTTTGTAGGAGTTTCCCTTTCAGATGCTAATTATTATGGGAGGAGATTATTTTAAATTAATTATGCGATGTTAGGGTTAGGGTTCTCTCCACATCGAGACAAGCCAGCTGAGGTGGCTCGGGCATCTGTTTCGGATGCCTCCTGGACACCTACATAGGGAGGTGTTCCAGGCATGTCCCAGGCCTCGGGGAAGACCCAGGACATGCTGGAGAGACTATGTCTCTCGGCTGGTCTGGGAACACCTCGGGATCCCCGCGGAGGAGCTGGAGGATATGTCTGGGGAGAGGGAAGTCTGGGGTTCTTTCCTGAGACTGCTGCCCCCGTGACCCGGCCCGGGATAAGCAGTAGAAAATGAATGAATGAATAATTATGCGATGTGATTTTCAAATGTTTCTGGATGTCAATTTACTGGAATCCGCAGCATTATTTAACCAACAAAAGCATATCGTAACACATTTTGCTTTTGACAGAGAATGTTTAAATTATTTTACATTTTACAAAGATCAATCACTAAGCCACATTATTATTATTATTATAATTATTATCATATATATATTCTGTTGCATTGTTCTTGGTAGATTGCATTGGTTATTATGTAAATGAGCTGCTTTGTGTGTGTTCTTTATTTTGTGCATTATCAGTAAATCTAACCCAATGTATGCTGGTCTGGATTTGAAAGCGACTTCTAAATGAGCTGTGGAGTGAATTAAACATAATCTACATTACGCCACATCTAGCTCAGGCTTTGTAGATTACTAGTAAATGTAAATTATTTACCCTTAATGAAAATTCTCACGTCAGTAAGAAAATCATGCTAGCTTGAGCTCTCAAATAACCATATTCAAGGTGGGGATTGTTCAGTTCCCTGTGATGTCCTTCATCAAGAGTCAGACTTTTGGATCGCTCTATGCCCCTCGTAATCTCTCCGTCTGTGGGAACGCCAGCCCGGACAGATGACATGTTAACAGAATCATTTCATGCCCCGGTACACACACGAACACTGATTTATTCACCCGCTGCCATGCTAAAGGTCCCGCGCATCTGATTTATGCGTGCGGATCCAAATATCTAATTTCATTTGAAAAAAAAAAAGAAAAATAAGGCAGAAGCAAAAGATAGCAGGAGAGAGACAGGTGTGTGTGGAAAAAGTAGAGGGAGTCGCATCATTTTAAAGCACATCATGATGGTGTAGATACTCTATGTGATTATTGCACCGAGGCATAAAGTATATGACAAATGGGCTCGCAAAGGGAGAAGCACAGTAGTCTAATATTATCATTTCTCATATCCAACATTCATAATCGAAACCTCAAGCAGCATTAAAGCACAGCTACAACACCGATTCAAACACACAAATCTTAAAACTGCTCAGTATTTAAAAGAAAATGCATTTCTTTCTATCAGCATAGATTTTTTTTACTTTTTTTGTATTAGAATATCTCAAAATACTGTAAAATAATTGAAGTTGTACACAAAGTTTAGAGAATGATATTGTATAAGAAAATACTATGAAATATTGTGAATATTTCAGTGCAGGTGCACTTAGGATATGTCTGAATATGTCTGGCGAAAAACAGTTATGGGTGCTAATTAGTTATAGGTGTATTTTGGGTGTAATGTGCATTAAACCAATCAGAGTCTCATCTCCTGTTTGTTTTAAGAGCGAGTTGAGGTCACAACATGATATAACCGCTATTTGGCGGACTTTGTAAGCGGAAAAGCTGACCTCTTCACTCGTGAGGAAACCGATCTGTTCGTGCCCTCTGTGTGTAATAAGCAACGTTTTGTTGGTGCCAATAGCCTTGTGGTTAGTGCGTCGACACATAGCACTACAGTGTTTACGGCGACCCAAGTTTGATTTCTAGTTCGAGGTCCTTTGCCAATCCTTCCCCACTTTCTCTGCTCCCAACAATTTTTCGGTCTGCTGTCCGGTGGACACACGGTCCAATGTGTCGTGTTTCTTTGCTGGTGTTTTGGGTTTACTAATAAGTGTACTACTGTAGCTTAAACTCATACTCATGAACGTTCAACATTTTTGATCATAAAGTAAACACAATTCAAGAGTATCCATCTTGCTCTGCTCCCTCTGTTCTCAGCCCCTTCCTCCACTTGTCCCCGCTACCAAGCCAACCAATCACAGATCTCTGTGTCGTCACGACATGCAGTTACAGGGCTAAGCCATGGTCACACTAGAGTTTGAGTTTGTGGAATTCTGTCGAAATGGGGCGGGATTAAACAAGATGATTAGACATTAAAAAGTGAGCGACTGCTCCATATTTAAAATTTATGTACAAAGAGGTCAGGTTTTGATCTTCTATTGGCAATCATGTGATGTGATTTCGCAGGTCAGAGTTCACCAAGCTTGAACTTTCAAACGCATCAGCATGTGAAACGTTTTGCACAAGCTTGTTTCTGGTCTGGTGCATTTGACTGCGTATGAATGGAAGTGCACCAAAAGTGCAGTGTGACCATGGCTTTAGTAAAATTCATTCATTCATTCATTTTCTTTTCGGCTTAGTCCCTTTATTAATCTGAGGTCGCCACAGCGGAATGAACTGCTGCTTTAGTAAAATTTTGGATTATTTTGCTTTATTATTAACACATTGGCAGATTATTTAGCTTGTTTTAAGGAAAAACTCAACTTAATCCCAATAAAAGTGAAAACTCCTAAAAATAAAAAGCAATGTTTTGGACTCGCAATGTTTTGGTCACCTGCACCAGTTTTTAGTTGGCCAATGGCGTGGTCTATTTCAGTTGCCTCAACAATTCGCCTTAACACACCTCCTTTTCAGATGCACAAATGTGCGCAAATGCATGCTATTTAAACAACATAGTGCATGGCATGAAAATGATACCTGTGCCAGGCTGAAACTAGCAAAAAAACACGCTGCATTGCGCCAGGTGTATGATAGGGCCCTTAGAAATAGCATACTTTCATACTAATCTTAGCAGTAGCCTATGTATAAAGCATTGTGGAAATCTTTTGTATAGAAGGAATGCCAAAATTATACGCAGGCTTTTATGATCAGGGTTTAACATGCTAAACCATGATTTTCTATCTGTCATGCTGGTGAGGAAAGTCCAACAATGTAGCACACTACAGACTGCACAATGTTCAAAGTCTACGTGGATCGGAAGTTGCTGAGACTTTTATTTCAATATGCCGGGAACACGGAACGGCATCTACGCTTGTTAGTCTGTTTTTTCTTATGCCGAGGTCTCCATAATCCTGGACCAGGCCATATCCTGAACAGATGCTGTGGTGGTCATGGAGGAGTGGAGAGCATGAGACTGATTCCTGAAAGACCCCAGTGACAGACGAGTCTCCGCATTGATCCTGTGGGCCAGCCTGAACACCCATCGGTGACCTACACCCACCTGCAGCTTCTCCACGATGGACATCCAGCGTTCTCCAGCCTCCAGCGCCTAGACTGCAGCTCTGCACAAGAAATTTGACCAGAGAAGAAATGGTCGTTTCCAACTGAGCCTGGTTTCTCTCAAGGTTGGTTTTCCTTCACTTTTGTCAATTGGTGAAGTTTGTTCCTCGCCGCTGTCGCCACTGTCTTGCTTGGTTTGGGACTTGTGGAGCTGTGCATCGATGGGTTTGCTCTTCAGTGTTTGGACTTTCAGCAGTGAAAATTAAACCACACTGAACTGAACTAAACTGAACTTCAACTGTGAAAACTGGACTGACACAGTTTCAATTTACTAGAACTTCTATGTTAACTTCTATGTTAAGCTGCTACATGATCTACATTGTAAAAGCGCTATAAAAATAAAGATGAATTTAATTGAATTGACTTATGCTGATGTACTTCCAACTGAAAAGGAATATTAAGTAGGATAATATTTAGATTTTTTTTTTTTAACTATGAACATTTATTTGTATTTACGTATATATTATATCATCTTTGCATCAAATTACAAAAGACAAATTACCGTTTATGCAAGGTGTTTCTAACGCAGCGTCTATGGGGGCAGGACAGTAAATTTGACGTTGTTCTCTCTTCTGCCTGCAGTTATCAGTCTCACACAATTTGTTTCCTTTTTCTGAAAGTCTTGATAACACCATTGTGGAGTTGTCGTGGACACCATCTTTTATTATTTCAGCAAATAGGATTGTAAAAAAATATTTGTTGTACTCTCCCATTCACTGCGCTCTAAGTTTCCGCTAGCCCTACTGAGAATCCCGGAAATGTGAAAAGGGTCCATAGCAAACTAAGGGTAATAGGGTCATGATAAAAATATCACGTTTGATGTGTCAAAGTGACGTAATCAGAGAATGACCACCACTCCAAACACAGAAGCAAATGCTCAGTGGATTATTAATTGTCGGAATAATTGTTCACATAAAGAAGATCCATGTGCGCTAGCAAAATAAACACATTGACTTGAAATTCCCTGAAAAAGTAGGTAATATTCATGAAATCCTGTATAAGTTACTACTGTATTTCAGCGAGTTGCACAGCCACACAGTAAACCGCTGTAGTATCAGTTTCATAGAGGTGTGTGTGACACAGCCAGTGTCCTGACAGCGAGACGCTCATCCCCTGCAGGCCTGGAGCAGGGCAGATAACATGAGCGTCAGCCTCATCTCAATGACAATGGGGAAAGGGGGACAGCTAATCACAAATGCAAATTGTAATCAAAGGACATAGCCGCAATGCATTCTGGGTGATAATAGTGTGATCATAGAGATGGCAGAAGGTCAGATTTTCATCAGAGCCTGCCGTTTATCACTATATTGTAACATTGTAAGATTTGGAGACGATAAAATAGGCAGGCTAAAAGAGCATATCACCCAAGAAGCAAGTGGAATATTTCACAATAATACACTTGAAACGTTAAAGAGTCACATAGAAAAGGATTTCGAAAGGATTTCAGCCCACTTAAGACTGAAAATAATCAGCGAATGAACTGTTCACAGTATTGACAGCACAACCAGCTCATTAACCTATGACCACACACACATACACACCCAGTGAGTATGCAGTAACTTGCCCCGGCCTGAAGAATGACATTGTAAAAGAGATTAGCCAGTGTTAGCAAAAGTCTTTACATATAGAAGGTGCAGTAGCAAAAAAAGGAGAAAAAACAGCCAAGCTGCATACAATTTAGCATAACTCTCTACCAGATATTATGTGAAAAGCAGTATGAACAGTAAAACAGCAGTAGCCAGATGATCATGAATGTTTTTTTTTTTTATCTAAAAGTCACTTTGTATCACTTTATTTTTGATGGTTTGTTTAAAACATTTTGTTGATTTTAAGTGAAAATGCAACTACATGTCAAGTAATTCTCATAAGAGTATTATTAGACTGTAAGGTTAGGGTTAGGGTTGACATTTACTTGCAAAGTTTTTTAAAGTCAGTTAAATGTGTTGTTTGAGCAATGTCAACAGATATTAAGCAGACAGTCTACTTTTACTCTAATGGGAATTAGTTAGCATGTAGTTACAATGTAACTTCTAGTCAACAAAATGAGCAACAGGGACCATCAAAATAAAGTGATACCAGACACTTTAATATCCCCCTAGGTCTTCTTTTTGACTAAAACTTGAGATTTGATAAACAAAACAAAAACTACAGAGGTTAATATAGAGATTTTTCACTTGCGATGTTTATCTACAATCAAATCTTTACTTACTGTAAAACAGTTTGAACAGGTTATCCACTTATTTGTCATAACCCGATTTAATTGCTGCCTTATATTATGGTATAAATCAGTCCTCTTTAATGCGTCTGCAGATGGTTCAAATTCAGTCTGTGTTGACAGACAGTCTGAGGTTCGATCACATTTCACCCATCTTTAGTTCTCTAAAGTGGCTCCCAGTTAAATCAAGAATTATTTGCAATTTAAACACTTTTAATCTTTGTTTTTAAGTCGTTACCTAGCACCATCATATCTTGCTGAAGGGATTTCTGTGTATAAATCAAATAGATGTCTAGGGCTACATTTACAGAACAATGATGCAGCCAAAAACAGAAAGTTTTTTCCCCGTTACCAATGATATTACCACTGTTATCTGTAAAATTTAACACTTATTTTGTTTACCTTGTTAGAAAACAGTAGGGAAGTGACAATATTCCGTCTGTGGCTTGGGCTGATGTGTATGTGAAAATTGCCATGTGTGAAAATACTTCTCCACAGTTAGTTGTATAATTTAATCCACACTTTGCTGATGAGGCATTAGCAAACACTTAAGCAATAGCACTAGCATTTACTCCACCATTGTCGTGTGCTTGTTTGCGCTTGGCTTTATTCTCCACTCCCCTAAACACATTTTCGGGTGTTTACACAGACACAACAATGGCGGCGTCACAAAAACATTGACTTTCAAATTTAATTTATAAAGTTTATGTTTAATTTATAAAAAGTTTCCAGTTTTTGGCTGAAAACGTCATCATGTAAACAACGCCTAAAATGTAGCCTGGGTTCTCTCCTAGTTCCTAGATCAGGGATGGGCAAACTCGGTCCTGCAGAGTTTTGCTCCAACACTAATCAAATACACCTGAACATTCTAATTAGTGTCTTCAAGATCACTAGAAATCTATAGCCAGGTGTGTTTGATTAGGGTTGGAGCTAAATTCTGCAGGACACCTGCCAAGTTTGCGTGGCAAAAGATCAAGGTTGCGTAATAATCCATATTGTTTGCAAATATTTAAGAAATGTTGCGAAATTACAGCCAGCCACTTTGTGTTTCTTCTTGGCTTGAATTGTTTACTTGCTACATCACTTTACTAAGTCACACTCATGCTCTGATTAGTTGGTGAATAACCAATCAGAGCGCTCTCTTTAGCCGATGGTCAACGCCGATTGGACATTCTGAATTGGGCTAATGATCTCCGACGTTAACCCGATGACAGGCGATGTGTGGAACACACCAAAATGACCAGCCGAACTGACGGTGACTGGCGAAGCCCAATGACCGACTGTTGTTGAGGTGTCCCTGCCTTTACAGAGAAGATTGCCAAGCTCTATCAGAACTGTGTCTTGATTAGTATTTAAATCACTAGTTACAAATCACTTATTTTCAATATTTTGTTTGTTGTCAAAAAAAGTCAATGGAGAGGTTAACTTTCAAAGGATCTTTGACGGGGCAAGGGTAAGTGAGCATTTAACACCAAAATGGGAGAAGTTGCACTGGCTACCTATGAAGTATCACATACATTTAAAAATTGTATTGCTAACTTTTAAGGCCTGGCAGAAACTTGCTCCACAATATCTGGTTGATGTTTTAACACTCCCCTATAAGAAATGTACGATCTTCTCTGTGTGGTCTGCAAAAAGTCCTTATCAAGTCAAGAGTTACAATCTTATTCCTAGCCAAAAGAAATCATATTGATTTGTTTTAAGACTTAAAATACTATGCAAGATTAGATTGTGTACGATTGTTATGATTGTTTTAAGATTATTAATCTTTTTTTTCTTACTTGGCTATTAAAGCTTACATTTAGGTATTTTATGTTTTATTGTGTATCTTTTTAAAATAAAATAATCTACTAAAGGGGTAAGCTAAATAAACTAGTTTTCGCTTTGAAATAAGATTATTCCGCTTGCCCCATTGGCAGATTATTTTTATTAAAAACTTTTTACATATTATTTCTGAAAACAAGACAATATTTTGTACTTGTCTGGAAGATGCTTCTTGATTTAAGAAGTTTTAGATATTTGGACTAGAAACAAGACAAAAACTCGAAGTAAGAAAATCATTTTTTTTGCAGTGTTCAATTTTGAGTCTAAAAAAAAATAAAAAATCTGAAGTAGAGTAAACATCTTTCATAAATCTCAATCTCTGATTCAAGTCTTTCAATAAGTATCCATGTGGCATTTTCCATCTTTCCTTCTCCATAATATTCTCATTGACGTTTCCCACTTTCCCTCAATCTCTCCTGGTTATTCTTCTCATGTTTTCCAGGGTTTTGTGAGTGTTGTGTGTGTGTATAGCTCCCCCTGGTGTCTTACCGAGGTATTTTGAAGAGTGCTTTGACCGGGTGCATCTCTGCCAGCGGTGGGTCTCCGTCCGCCAGCTCTATAGCAGTGATGCCCAGAGACCACACATCACAGCGGGCGTCATACGAGTAGTCATACTGCTGTTCACATGCTATCACCTGCACACACACAACCAAAGAGGAATTACAAACACAAGATGTTCACCGTCAACACAAAACAAAGTCACTATGAAGATCATGTCTCTGTTTTTGTGACAGTATTTATAACAAATGGGAGGAAATACAACAGTAATCTCACATGTGTCTCGTTTACAGTTTCAGCTTGACACAATTTCTTACTAAAGTACTACACTGAAAATGTAGTATATGTAGTAAATGTAGTATACTACACTTTTTGGGGGACAACTTAATTGTTTTATGTTCAATCGACTTAATTGTTAATAGTTAACTTAATCGATTTGTGTTGGGATAACGCGAATGAGTTGTGTGGAACCCTGCATTTTTTACAGTGTATTATGCATTTATGATCCACTCAGGGTTCCCACCAAATGTCAAATTCCCAGACTTTTCACTGTAAAAAGATGAATTTCCATGACATCGAATGAACATAAAAACAGTCTGTGCTTAATTTATAATATATAATAAAAATAATATGTTAAAATAATATTATTGTAATAATGTTCGATGGCCGCCTGGCCATCGGGAAGAAGGAGGCGGAGAACCGACGAAACTTAAAAAGTATTTATTAATAAAAGGGACGGCAGCTCCTCACGGAGACTGCTCTCTAAACCAAAACAAACAAAACATAAATGTCCAGGCCTGGACCTCTCTCAGCTTCCTCTGCCATCGTTCCTCCTCTTATAGTCCAGAGCTCCTTCCGTGGGATTCATTCCGTTCCCACGGCTCTCGGCCCCGCCCCCTCACCACATACCCCCACCACCCATCACAGGCCAGGGGCAGCCCGTGTCTGTGCATACTCCGGTGGGGGGGTCTTGGCACCACAGCACCCGCGACACCTATATGAGACGGGCCGAGAGAAAAGGAGCTGGAAAAAAGCAGGAGGAAAGACAGAGTAGACTGAGAGAGGGGAGAGAGGCAAAAGAAAAAAAAAAAATTCTTGTCTCGGTTCTCCTGACACGTTGTCCCCTGTTCCTCCACCAGCTGAGAGATCGGTGATGTGCTGGGTCCCTGTGGAGGAATCTATCCACCCGCCCGTCTTTTGGCGTCCGGCGGCGGCTCTTCCGGGTGGCGGCATTCCCGGTCTCCTGCCCCGCTCCCGCTTCGGCGGCCGGTAGCAGGCTTCGGCATCATGGCAGACCGCGGTGACTCCCCCGGCCTCTCTGGGATGGCTCCCTTCAGCTCTTTCCCTTCCGGTGGTGAGCCCCGCGTCCCCTGCTCCTCCCCATGCTGGGAGACGGCAGCAGGCAGACTCTTTTCTCGCCAACCCCTGGCCGCCCCGGTGCTCTCGGCAGACGGACGGGTTTCTCCCCCACTTGGGTTCACTCCCGAACACTCACCCCTCACAGCGGCAAGGGCGTCTGGACAACGTGTCCCTCCTTCTCCTGGATTTCGGCACCACTGTAACAATGTTCGATGGCCGCCTGGCCATCGGGAAGAAGGAGGAGGAGGAGAACCGACGAAACTTAAAAAGTATTTATTAATAAACCAAAACAAACAAAACATAACTGTCCAGGCCTGGACCTCTCTTAGCTTCCTCTGCCATCATTCCTCCTTTTATAGTCCAGAGCTCCTTCCGTGGGATTCGAGGCCGGTGTGCGTCACAGGTGTATCCACTTACGCGCCGGCCTCATTCCATTCCCACGGCTCTCAGCCCCGCCCCCTCACCACAATTATTTAAAATTTTTTAGTTTGAATACCATTTTGGATTATTTTAATAGCTAATATGAGAACAACAATTTACCTTACATTTTGAAAAATATCTGAGGTACTTATTATTTGTGTGGCTGTAAAGTACATCTTTGATAGCTCTAGTAGTTTTACAAACATTTAGCATTTTATTTGCCTACGTTTAAACACCCAGTCCTTGAGGTGGCCATTTTGAAGCCAAAGCTCTTAAAATGTACATTATCCTAGCAAGTTAGCATTAGCAAACAGGTACCGTTCATTTGTCACTTCATGTCAAATGCACGGTTTGTTAGCATGTTAGCATTAGAAAACAGGTACCATGCATTTAACATGCAGTGACTCCCAGTTGATTAGTAAGTAATAAATAGAGCTGAAAAATAGACTAACCATAGCAATAGGCACGAAACTGTAATATAACAGAATATGGCATAGAAAAACTACTTTTTGATGAATAGTAACATTATTAAAATAGTTTAAATATCATTTGGGATGACTTTAATAGCTAATATTAGAGCAACAAAGGATAATTTACCTCAGATTTTGAAAAATATTTGAGGTACTTATTATTTGTGTGGCTGTGAAGTACATATTTGATAGCTCGATAGTAGTTTTACATACATTTAGCATTTTATTTGCCTACGTTTAAACGTTTAAACCCAGTCCTTGAGGCGACCATTTTGAAGACAAAGCTCTTAAAATGTACATTATCCTAGCAAGTTAGCATTATTAACCAGGTACCGTGCATTTGTCACTTTATGTCAAATGCATGGTATGTACCTGTTTGCTAGCATGTTAGCATTAGCAACCTGGTACCGTTCATTTGTTACTTCATGTCAAATGCACGGTACCTGTTTGCTAGCATGTTAGCATTAGCAAACAGGTACCATGCATTTGACATGAAGTGACTCCCAGTTGATTAGCATGAAAGTAATAAAATGGAGCTAAACAATAGACCAACCATAGCAATAGGCACGAAACTGTGTAATACAACAAAGTATATAATACAAAAAAACTACTTTTTGATGAATAGATACTAAAATCAATGATGTTCCATGACTAGGACAAACAAATATTAAATTCCCTGACTTTCAATGTCTGGAATGGACAGTTTAAAACATCATTATATTCCAGAAATTCTGTGACCAGCGGGAACATTGTCCACTTTTAATTTATTTCACTATACTCCTATTGTATGTTAACCATTGAGTGTCTCTTGTTAATATCCCAAGAAACAATTATATATCTGACAGCTACAAGAAGCATAACTTGAGAACTTCCAACACTATCTCACAGCAATTGGTAACGTTTTGATTTAGCGGCTAATTCGTATGAAATCGCATTCATACAATTGAGTAAGATTTTCTTATCCCCCAATGACGGTTGGGTTTAGGAGTGGTTTTTGGTGCCACGCCTTCTTTTAAACTTGTAGGAATTAGCCACTAAACAGACAAAACATAAAATAGTTATGTTTCCTCGTGAGATCAGGCTGGAACTTCAGGTTTATGAAAGTGAATGGTTTCCAGTTCTGTTTATATGTGCCTCACACTGGTGAGTGGGCTTGACAAACCACCTGTAGAAAACACACTCTTTCATCTCTCTGACACATTTACACACGACATGTTCCTGCAATCACTCCATATAAACGAAAAACTGATTATAACAAATAAATAATAATAATACTTTAATAATCACAACTATTACACTGTTATTCTCAAGCATTGTTTGTCAGAAACACTGTGGTCAGCTGGCTTATTACTGAGCATTTAATTTAGACTGTAATTTAATTGGCCCTGAGGGGCCTCCCCCACTGGCTCCAAAACCTTGCGTTATTTCACTCTCACAGAGCAGCATGTGGCTATTAACCTTCACATGACCCAAACACACAAATGCACATACATACACACACACACAAACATTCAGAATTAAAAAACACATTATTTTTACAAAGCTGTCCAGAATCTACTCACAGGTTAAATAGATTGCTTCATTGAGTAGGTCTACAGTAAATAAAATTCTACCCACAAAAAATAACTGTCTTACTAAACATTCCTCTACCTAAATTACTGATAAACTCCAAAAAGTCATGTACTGTATATAAAACCTACAATTTACAAGAGCTTCAAGCTACAATTAACATTAGTGGCACATATTATTCTCATGGGGCCAAAATATCGAGTAATAAACTTGAATCGAACTGAACTGAATTAATAAAGATTTATTTTTGCACACCTCAAAACAATATCACTGATAACTAACCTGAAATAAATTTAAGTGGACCGAATAGCCATTATTTCCTAAAAAAACAAAACATATATTTGCTTAATCAAAAAAATTATAATGGCATTCATTATAGGCTACATATATATTTTGAAAATAACCACATTTTATTTAATTATTATTATTATTATTATTATTTATTTTTATAATTAATTATTATTATTATTATTATTCATTTTATATATATATATATATATATATAGTTTGCTCCAAGATGCCAACTTTTGAGGAGGACTGGAGTCTATATGTATTCATGGAGTTTGCCCTTTTGTTGTCGGGCTCTCCCTTTGCTATTTCAGTTGTGGAGGAGGAGGAACCCCAGGAGAGCAAGAGGAGGAAAGCCAAACTCAAGCTCCGTGCCTATCCTCGACAGTCAAGTTCACGATTTTTTTTTTTTCCGAGCCCCAGGAATGGATGGCAGAGCTGTGCGACTCCCCAGTGCTGCCAGAGCAGTCGTCTGAGTCCCACAAGAGGCCGGAGCCTCCACTTGAGTCCCATGAAGGGCTGGCAGAGCCGTGTGATTTTATTTAATTTTTTCCCAGTATTTCCTGAACCAAAGTCTCCTGACCCGCTGGGGTTCGATGAACTGCCAGTATTTCCGGAACCAAGATCTCCTGACTCGCTGGGGTTCGATGAACTGCCAGTATTTCCTGAACCAAAGTCTCCTGACCTGCTGGAGTTCGATGAACTGCCAGTATTTCCTGAACCAAAGTCTCCTGACCCGCTGGGGTTCGATGAACTGCCAGTATTTCCTGAACCAAAGTCTCCTGACCCGCTGGGGTTCGATGAACTGCCAGTATTTCATGAACCAAAGCCTCCAGACCCACGGGGGGCGTTTAACCCACCTCTGCCTACTGAACCTAAACCCCCAGACATACTTCAGCTTCATGCTCCAGATCCGCCTGAGTTCCATGCTCCAGGTCCTCCGCAGCTTCATGCTCCAGATCCGCCTGAGTTCCACGCTCTAGGTCCGCCACAGATCCATGCTCCACGGTTTCTGCAACTCCTGTTCCTGTTCACTCACAGTGTTATGTTCCAGTCATGTTGTAATTTTCGTTTCGGACCCTCCATGCCCTCCCCCTGTTCTGCCTCTGCTTCACCCCCCTCCGGGATTGTCTTGTCGCGTCTGGAATCCGCTCCTTAGGAGGGGGGTACTGTCATGTTCACCAGCGATCAAGGACTTCAGAGATCGCTGGTGAACTACATATCATTACGAACTACAATTCCCTTCATTCCGTAACACACCCGGTTTCCACTTCCACTCATCACACACGCAGCTGCATCCGATCACAAGTCATTGTTTGTACTATTTATACACCCTGCACCCGTCTTGTCTTTTCTCAGTCGTTTGTTATTATTTGGTCTTGTTTCAAGTTGGTATTGATGGTATGTTTTTGCTCATGTTATGTCTTAGTTTGTTGTTTTGTTACTTTGTTTTCCTGAATGTCCTGTTTTTGCACGATGTTTCCTCAATAAATTGCACATGGATCCTACTTTTTGTCCCGTCTCCAGTACCACCTAACGTGACATTATTATTATTATTATTCATTTTTATTGCTTATTATTTTTATTAGTATTCATTTTTATAATTTATTATTCCATTTTATTATTGTCCCTGGAAAAAAAATCATATGAAAACCTGGTAGGCCTACCTTTATTGTTTTTCACCAGTTAGTGCAAATACAAAAACAAAATTGATGACTGAAAATGACATACAACATAATTACCCAATTTGTGAGAGACCGCATAAGCATTAAAATAGGCTATATTTTTCCTCCCATTAAGATAGTCCGACGGGCAGGTTGTATTAATTTTTGGTAGCCCAACTGGAAAACATAGCCCTGGCATGTCGTGCTAGCAGTTTTGTGAGACCTGTGTGTGTAAAACTGTAAAACTATTATTTCAGCCACTATAAATAGATTTCCATATAGTCTGCATTGGTCGGTCTCAACTGCTCAGTGCATCCTTACTGTAAGAACTACACCAAAACCTAAATAAATAAATAACAGTATAGGCACTATTTTCTGAGTATGCCAGTTGCCTCCCATCAGATTTAAAATCACATTCACATTCTCAATAGAAAACTGAGTAACCTTGAGCACAAATGGAGAACATTGGTACATCCAGTTTTAGACAGGCTTTAAAAGCTAACAGGGTCAAGAATCTCTGCAGACTCTTGCAGAGAAGAAGCTATAAAAGCCTAGGGTTTTTATTTAGCACAACAGCTAAGAAATAATGAGTCGGCCATACCGAATACTCCAACTCAATTTAGCAGTAATGACTTGATAAATTACTCGCTGGGAAAATCAAAAGCATCAGAAATACAATTATAAATGAAGAACCTTTGCCAGCATCTTCTGATTCAGCCCCAGTGAAAATCTACAGTGCTTTACAACTATAGTATAGAAACTGCATTTAAATCAACATGTTTATTAGATTCTAAATTAATAATAATAATAATAATAAAATAGTTATTACCTGTAGCTGAAGAGCCTTGTCTCAGTATTATGAATAATACTCATATATTGATTACAGAATTATACTGAAATTTATGGACAGGCATTAGGATGCTAAATCCTATTTGACTAACAATTACTTTTTAGTTTTTTTAAACAGGGAATGATATAAGTTAATCCTAGTAGAATATGGAGTGCTGCAGGGAACTGTTTTGGGCCCTCTCCTTTTTTTTAAATGTATGTTGCCCCTTCATAAGATAATATACAAAAATGGGATTTGTTTCCAATGTTATACTGAGGATATTTAGCAGGTTAAATTGCCTGAATAATTTACCACATTTTCTTCTATAAAACTACACAGATGCTGTAAGAATACACATGAATCTATAATGATATTTGGCGACTACTTCATGTACACTACCTGACAAAAGTCTTGTTGTTTATCCAGGTTTTAGGAACAACAAATAATAACTTGCCTTCTAGTTGATCATTTGGTATCAGAAGAGGGTTATATGAAAGGCAAAAGCCTCTAGATTACACTTATTTGACCAAAATAAAATATGATCATGCCTTGATTTTTAACTATTTAATTTGGACAGTAAGGTCTGACTTTGCTTAGACAAAAGTCTTGTCACTTAACAGAAATAATGTACAGTATAGAATATAAAGTGATGGTCCAGTGGAAAAAGAATGAATATTGTGTATGACTCCCATGAGATTGGAGGACTGCATCCATACATCTCTGCAATGACTCAAATCACTTATTAATAAAGTCATCTGGAATGGCAAAGAAAGCGTTCCTGCAGGACTCCCAGAGTTCATCAAGATTCTTTGAATTCATCTTCAATGCCTCCTCCTCCATCTTAGCCCAGACATGCTCAATAATGTTCATGTCTGGTGACTGGGCTGGCCAATCCTGGAGCACCTTGACCTTCTTTGCTTTCAGGAACTTTGATGTGGAGGCTGAAGTATGAGAAGGAGCGCTATCCTGCTGAAGAATTTGCCCTCTCCTGTGGTTTGTAATGTAATGGGCAGCACAAATGTCTTGATACCTCAGGCTGTTGATGTTGCCATCCACTCTGCAGATCTCTCGCACGCCTCCATATACTGAATGTAACCCCAAAACATGATTTTTCCTTCACCAAACTTGACTGATTTCTGTGAGAATCTTGGGTCCATGTGGGCTCCAATAGGTCTTCTGCAGTATTAGTAATGATTGGGATGCAGTTCAACAGATGATTCATGGGAAAAATCGACCTTCTGCCACTTTTCCAAATAATCAACTAGAAGTCAAGTTATTATTTGTTGCTCTTACAACTGAGATCGATGACAAGTCTTTTGTCAGGTAGTGTACAGTCAAAAACCTGAGTGTTATTTTACACAGCAGCTGTTGTATTAAAAATTATATTTCATAGTAGAATATGGAGTGCTGCAGGGAACTGTCTTGGGCCCTCTGCTATTTTCAAAATGTATGTTGCCACTTTATAATATAATTACAAAAAATGAGATTAGTTTCCAATGTTATGCTGAGGATACTGAATGTGTTAAAAATATAAAGATTAGACAACTAGTAATTTTCTTCAATAAAACTATACAGATGCTGTTAGAATGCACACTGAAATCTACAGTATAATGATGTATGGTAACTACTTCCTGTAAGGTCAAAGATCTGAGTGTTACATTACACAGCAGCTGGTGTTTTAAAAATCATATTTCATCATTCATTCATTTTCTTTTCGGCGTAGTGCCTTCATTAATCTGGGGTCGCCAACTTATCCAGCATCTGCTTTACGCAGCAGATGCCCTTCCAGCCATCCCACCCACCCATCACTGGGAAACATCCATACACACCCATTCACACACACACACACACACACACACACACACACACACACACACACACACACACACACACACACACACTACGGACAATTTAGCCTAGCCAATTCACCTATACCGCATGTCTTTGGACATGTAGGGGAAACCGGAGCACCCGGAGGAAACCCACACAAACACGGGGAGAACATGCAAACTCCACACAGAAATGCCCACTGACTCAGCCGGGGCTCAAACCAGTGACCTACTTGCTGTGAGGCGGGTGTGCTACCCACTGCGCCACCGTGCTGCCCCAAAATCATATTTTATAGGTTACAAAAACCTTTTGTACAACAAAAACAAGCTACAGAATGTTATCATGATACAGAAAAGCTAGTTCATGCCTTTATGCCCTCTATACTAGATTACTCTAATCCACACCTAATTGGTTGTCCTATATCAATAAACAAGCAACAGTGCAACATGCAGCTGACAAAGTTCTTAAAAATATGATTCATTTATTAAAAGCATATTGCCTCAGTTTTACCATCTTTACACTGGTTACCAATTAAGCTCTGTGTTGATTACTGTAACTCCTGTGTACTCAACCAGTCCTTTATCACACATTAATGTTGCAACACTCAGAGATTCTGGTAAAAACTACAATAGCACTCCAGTCCACTCCAGAATGTATAAAGCAATGTTTGCACTTCTCTCCTAAACTCTGATAAAGATAATGTCAGAAACACTCCCTCAGTTTAAATCGACACTGAAAACACATCTATTATAGCCAGGAATTCCAATGATGTATCGTACAATCTTGTACTCCAATTGTATCTGAATGTTATACAACAGACACACTAATTACACCCTACTCTGTTTGCTTTTCAGTTTCTACCTCAGGATATCAATCATGAGGCAACTAGAGTTTAGATAGTCTCTCTTTAAAAGCTTTCAGGTGACCATAAGTCTTCAGAAAAGAGGCTAGGTCTTCAGATGATGTCAACTTTGAATCAACAAACAAAACTGATAAATTCTCCTATATTGTAAAAATCATGACAGTACAGACCTCAGGAGCCATCCAGAACGGGGTTCCCACTGACGTGTTTCGGCGCAGACGGGCACTTGTCAACTGAGCTGAGACACCTGAAAGAAAGAAACCTCATTTATCTGATACTTGGACTAGAAATGAGACAAATATTCTAAGTTAGAAAAGCATTTTTTGCAGTGGATTCATTTGTGTTCCATAGCTTAAGTATTTAGATTAAGTTACTATACCTCAGTAATCTAAAAAAAAAATACATTACTGATTACTTTTTAAAGCATGTGTTTTGTAAATCTGTAGTGAAATACATTCTAAAAGCCTTGAGTTTAAATCAGACTTTAGGAGCTGGCACATAATCCGACGTGACAGGGAGCAGCGTCTGAATTCATCAGCATTACGTGATTATGGGTTTTTTGCTTCCCAGCAGGGATCCTTTTTTCTCTTGTGCACACGGGACAAACACGCCTCAGGTCCACACACCCCTTTCTCCCCCTTACACACACTTTCCATGCAGAACACCATTTAACCTCTTTCACTGCTCAGCCCAGGGTGTGTGTGAGGGTGTGTCTGATAACGCACACACACGTCTGAACGCTCCACCTCAATTTAAAACCATTGAATTTGCTGACAACTCTTTATTCACGGTTGAGTATTAGCATACTGTTCATTAAACATTATTATTATGCATTAAATGTTACACTCAAAAAATTATGTTTGCTGTTTGTTCAGACTACTTATTCAAAATGAGCTGAAACAACACAACCACATAGCTAGTGTTTGTTCAGTGATTTGAATAATCAACAAATAAAAACATTGAATCACATCAAAATTCTAAACCCAAGTCACGTCAACTGGACGTCAATGTGGATCTTGACCACGTTATTTTGAATGACTTAGGTTCAGAATTAGGTTCAGAATTTTGATGTGATTTTAAAGTTTTTTATTTGTTTATTGTACATTAAAAAGTACATTAGTAAGACGGTTTACTAAAAAAATTAGTTTTTAAAATTCAATAAACCTTCAATAGATTTTTGCGATATTCCAGATTTGCGAGATAGAAACATAGTGTTTTGAAGTCAGTGATTTAAATAACAGTTCACCAACAAATAAAAACATGTCGCGTCAAATGTACCTTGGACATCATATATTCATATATCTATCTATATATATACACATTAGTTCTGTCTGGTTCTTGAATCTGATTGGCTGATAGCCGTGCGATATTCTGCAATAACACAATAACAGCACTCGTACAGCCTCTTCACCCTTTACCCTTGTGCACTACTGCGCCCACATACAAGCAGAGGACACTACAGTTTGACAAATATTGCAGCTGTTGGACAACATAATGTACTTTTGAGGCTTTTTTAGGCGAGAACGTAGTTGTTTAGATTGCAACTATGCAGTTTATTTATAAGGATAGTGCCTATTTTAAATATTCATAATTTCTGTCATACTGAGCAGAGCAAAGACGGTTGACGTTCCGCTACAAGATAGAGACAGAGACCGCATAATAAGTCCTTACAGGAGAAAAACAGCATTTTCTCAGCGTACGTTTCAAACTTCAGCTGAACAAATCATTTCAGAACAGGTAAGTGACATTCTAAGTTGATCTCTCTCTTTTGTATTTTGTAGTGCTGTATTTATACCATAGTAATCTGGTAGTGTTTGCTTTACTTTGACTTTTTTGGGGTTAATTATTGTGATCATCTGATTGCAACAGAGAAATACTGGGAAATCTCTGTAGATTTATGGCATTTCATGCCGTTCAGCCTTATAATCTTAAAATGTAAAATCACCTGTTTTGTCATCTCTTTAGACATTACGCTAGAGAATCATTCAAATACTAGCTCTAAAGTGACGTTTGTGAACTGGCAATGATTTCTGCTGTTCTGACGTCAGCTGCAGATGTGAATGAATAGCAGAAAAAAGTAGTTTCTTGTACAAAAAGGTTTTTGAGACTCTCTGTGTTTGATTTTCTTTTTATATACACGATTATGCCGTCAAACTATTGTATAAACGCAATATCAAACGAGTAGCAGTATATATATATCAAATATAAAATAAGTCTTTAAATATTTTATATTGCATTTATATTTCTCCAATAAATATATTCTTATTGTTATTATTTTTGGTATTGTTGCTATTATTCTATGGTCAGGAGTGGTTGTGTAGGCATTTCACTGCATATCATACTGTGTATGACTCTGTATGTGATAAATAAAATTTGAATTTGAATTTGGATCTTGACCACGTTATTTTGATTCAACGTGACTTAGGTTTAGGATTTTAATGTGATTTAAAGTTCTTTATTTGTTTATTGTACATTAGAAAGTGAATTAGTCAGACTGTAATTTACTGTAATAGTTTGGACAAAAAAAAATGTTTTTAAAATTCAATAAATCTACACAGTAAAAAAAAAAAATGCTGGGTCCACACAATTCCTTCATGTTGTCCCAACACAAATAGATGAAGTTAACGTAATTGTTTCTACAAATTTAAGTGGTTTGAACATAAAAAAATAAGTTGTTCCTCCAAAAAACCTAAGAATTGTGTTGTCTCAACTCATTTTAAATAAGTAGTTCGAACGAGCAACAAAAGTCATTCTTTAAGTGTAAATATAAAATTGTCTTTTCTGCATGGAAACAGTGTCAAGTATTACCGAAGTCCACCAGTTTGACTCCGCCGTCAGTGGTGAGGAGGATGTTGTTGCCCTTCACGTCACGGTGGATTATTCGGTTGTTGTGAAGATGCTGGAGACCCTGAGAATGAAGCACAAAAATATATAAAGCTCTCCTCACGATCACAGCCCAAAATAACTACTCTGGCACGGTCAGAGAGCTGAGGCAGCGATCCCTGTGCAGGGTGAGCAGATTACTTCAGGGTGTGTGTGTGTGTGTCGTACCAGCAGCGCTCCGTACAGGATGTAGGAGATGATGGGCTCCTCGAGACGTTTTCCCCTCATCAGCAAACCCTTTATCAGGTCAGTTACTGAACCCCCATTACACAACTAAAAAGAGAAATGCCAGAGAGCGAAAGTAATGATGAAAAGGAGAGAGAGAGAAAAAACGAGAAAAACCAAACAACAGAAAGTACATTAGTAAGACTTCAGCACTTTTTTATGATCCATAAGCTAATAAAACAAACCACACAGTGTTTTTTTTTTTAGGAAACGTGTCAGTGTACTTGTAAAACCTATAGGGTCACACTTTATTTTAAGGTATAATTCACACTATTAACCATGACTTTTGCCACAATAAACTCCTAATTCACTGCTTATTATTTATTATGGTAGTAGTTAGGATTAGGAATTGGACAGGGATAAGATTATAAAGAATATGTACTTTATAAGTACTAATATCTTAATAATAGGCAGGTAATAAGATACTAGTTAATAGTTGTTACTGAATTTAACCTCATCATTTCCTGACATAAAAATGAAATTAACTTTTTTTTTTTCCCTAACAGTGAAAACATAACGTTTTGGGACTCCGAATTGAAGTTCCTTATCATTAAACAGCTTTTGTTTACATTCAGTCTATCTGCATATTTAAATTAGATGTGGAATCCAACATAATTTCTAATTAAATAAAAATAGTAAATAATCAAATATAAAAAAAAGTCATAGTAAGTGTCCAAAACATTGTAAAGATGTACACAATCTTTAAATACTTGTAAAATATTATTATTCTGACTTTTTGTGTGTACTCTGATAGTTTCAATACAAACAACCCAGGCTCATTACGAATACGTACATAGGTCTACATTTCCGGGGACAGCGAAAAATGTAACTGGCGGTATGTCTGCTCACAGTTTTTGTTTTTGCGCTGAAGAGGTCGCTGTGTACGCTTTTTGATGATCTCAAATTTCTCTCGCGCGTCCTCTTCTCACGTAAATCCACCAGAGGGCGCAATATATACTTCAGCCGACTGTTGACTTACTGACTGACCGACTGACCCACCCACCCCCATCCCTAAACCCAACCGATAGTGTTTTCAACAGCAATCTAGAAAAAAAAGCCGTCGCGGCCACGTGATTTCACCATGTTTTCAACCTGTTGTTTATTTTTTATTTTTTGCTTTCGTTTTACCTGATTTCTGGAACCGTTCTTCGCCTGACTCAAACCCCGTCGTCGTGGTCAACTCAGCTCCGCGTCCCAAGTTCATCGGTGTACGCAGTGAGCTACTAGCCAGAAAAGCCGTCCATACGGAGGTTAACGGTCAGCGGTAGCGCGAAGAGCAACAGAAGCTGTCGGTGGCATCATACCGCCCCGTAGCGTTCATTTTAAAAACGATGCATTTTAAACCATACGTACCTCTGGCTACATAATAACTCCAGAAATGTAGACTGGGGTACGTATCCACAATGAGCCTGTGTTGAAACATAGACGTCTTGACTAAAACAAGGCTAAATTTGAGCTGTCAGTGAACATCTAATAGACATCCAAAAATAGTCATGAAATAGACAGAAATGAATGACTACTAAAGTCTGTCTAATCCAGCTGGATATCAAGTAGAAAGGTAACTATTTTATGTTTTTGTAGTTCAGTGGCTAATTTGTACCAACTCATTTGTGTTAATTTGTACGAAAAATGTACCATTTTTAAAAGGAGGTGTAGCACCAAACCAAACCCCATCCCTAAACCCAACCGTCATTGTGGGATGAGCAAATTGTACTAAATTGTACGAATGAGATTGTAGAAACTCATACGAATTAGCCACTAAATCAAAAAGTTATGAATTGCCGTGCCGTCTAGTTTTAGACTATTGTTAGATGTCTATTATTCACTGACAGCACAAATTTAATAAACAACCAATGCATAAAAAAAAACTAATGTTTCACACGTCAGTAATACGTATATTGTATATACTTTTATATTGATATATTGAGCAGCCCTAGTTGTCGGTATATGTAATTACATATATATTTAACAATATTTGGTAGTACTCTTAAAAGATATTTTAAAAAATAGAGCATTACATTTTGTCAGTTTAGTGGCTAATTTGTACAAATTCATTTGTGTTTAATCATACAAAAAATGTACGATTTTTAAAAGGAGGCGTGGCATCAAACTAAACCGCACCCCTAAACCCAACCATCATTGGGGATGAGCAAATCGTACTAAAATCTATGAATGATATCGTACAAATTTATACGAATTAGCCACTAAATCAAAAAGTTACTAATTGGCATGAGATGGCGTTGGTCTACTCTGTCTGTTTGACGACTAGTCTAGTTTTAGACTATTGTTAGATGTCTATGACAGCCCAAATTTGAAAATTAAAAAAATGTATGCATTGGTTGTTTATCACACATCAGTGTTATGTATATTGCATATACTATTATCGTGATAACGATCATTTTGTGATATATTGAGCAGCCCTAGTTGTCGGTATATGTAATTACATGTATATTTAACAATATTCGGTAGTACTCTTAAAAGATATTGTAAAAAATAAAGCACTTTTTTACATTTGATAAGTTTAGTGGCTAATTTGTACCAATTCATACGAGTTCAGTCGTACGAATAATGTATAATTTTTAAAAAGTGGCGTGGCACCAAACCAAACCACACCCCCAAACCCAACCGTCATTGGTGGATGAGCAAATCATACTAAAATGTATGAATGAGATCGTACGAATTCATACGAATTAGCCACTAAATCAAAAAGTTACGTGAGATAGCGTTGGTCTAATCAGTCTGTTTGATTACTAGTCTAGTTTTAGACTATTGTTAGACGTCTATGACAGCCCAAATTTGAAAATTAAAAAAAATATATGCATTGGTTGTTTATCACACGTCAGCGATACGTATATTACATATACTATTATCGCAATAACGATAATTTTGTGATATATTGAGCAGCCCTAGTTGTCGGTATTTGTAATTACATGTTTATTAACCACGAATTAGCCACTAAATCAAAAAGTTACAAATTGGCATGAGACAGCGTTGGTCTAATAAGTCTGTTTGATGACTAGTCTAGTTGTAGATTGTTAGATGTCTATTATCCATGGACAGCCCAAATTTAGCCTTGTTTTAGCCAAGCCATCAATGTTTAGATGTCTATTAAATGTCTATTAAACACAAAACTGCTTGGGTCTTTCTGTCTTTGTAATACCACTTTTTGGCCATACAGTATAAGTAGCAGATTTTTTACTATAAGTGGACCCATTTATTTTGTGTTCCACTCATACATGTTTTGAACAACTTCACATCAGATGGGGTTAGGATCTTAATTTTTAAATAAGTTCATGTTTAACCAGTCTGACTGCCGTATCATTGACCTCTCTCAACATGTGTCCAGTAATTCCACCCAAAAATTAGGATCGTACCTTTTTCTCAACACCAAATTCTGAGTTGGCCAGACAGTAATTCCATAGTTTCTGAATCATTCAAATATTTGTGTCTGCGACACGCCATGAGCTTAGAGATGGCAGTCCAAAGTGAGTTTCAAAAGCTTGGCTTAAAAGTGTGCTATAAATGAATAGTGCGCATAATCGGATCTTGAGATTCTCACTGGAAATGGAGTAGAGATTTGAAAATGGTATTATCTGTATTGGGAATTAACAAGTGGATACTAGCAATACAAATCCCCTAGGAAATATTTCATATATTCATCAATTTCTTATATATTTGTTCTTCTAACTTGGCTAACAAGATGTAAGTGACATGATAACTTGTAGTATTGCTAATACCTAAGTGACAGATATGATATATGTGTCTATAAAAAACATTTACAGGCACTATATGTACTATTTATTGCCTATGTTACTTCACAAGCCGTAAAATAAACACATTTCCATTTTAGGTCTACACTGTAAAATAAAATCTTGCTGCCTTTTTAGCTGAATCATATTAACGTTTCTAGTCATCTCAACTTGCATCAATCAAACAGACTAAATATACTAAGTTAAAAAAAAATGGTTGAAACCTGATTAACTTCTTAAAAAGTTCAAATAACTTTGACATATCTATATTTTTATAGTTAAAGAATGTCCTTTGTCTAAAAAATCGAATGCTCTATTATTTAATAATAGTTTATAATCTGGGGGAAGCATTTACAACAATAAAAATGGACCCAAGACCGAACCCAGAGGTACACCTTTCTTATTATGTAATTTTGTTATATTTGATTACTAACTAACCTACCCAATCGCAATGTTAATGGTCTAAACAGAATAAAGAGTTGTTTTTTGTACACTGTTCTCTAGCGTAACTTGCTTGCCATTAGGACAGATAGGTTTAAAAGGACATAAAAACACACAACAGCCCAAGTACAAGTACGAATAAAAGCTCTGAGAAAGAAACGTACCTCCAAAACAAGCCATAGCTGCCCTCCGGAGAGCTCATCTGCTTTGTAGAACATGCCAAAGAACCTCACCACATTGGGATGGTTGGACAATGAGCGAAGGATGTTGTATTCCGCCTCAATTTCTTCGTCCACATCCTGACACAATCATTAGCACAACCGTATTAATCATATATGTTAGTACACAAAACAGTATCCTGCTCTGCTGTGCTTTTATAGAATTGATTATATGAAATGACATGATGTTCCTGTTAGATTCTATAATCAAGTACATGGACAACTGCCCTTAATTGAAGCAAGAAATTAATGCAGATCATTTATCGCCAGAATCAATAAAATGCTCCCAAGCTTTCGTGCATGAAGACAGCCATGCATGTACTGTGCAGCAGGGGGTGATAGGGGATCAAGCAGCACTAATGACATCACACTACACTAGGGGTTTTCATCGGGGTTAGACATAAAAATATAAAACATCCTGACAAGAATTCAAAAGAAAATCAACAGCGCTATAATAAGAAATCAACTGGAGGGGTGGGATTCAGGAAGAACTTCTACTTACTCTGTTAGTGTGACTGGGATTCTGAGACAAGCCAGAGAACAAGAGAAGAAAGATCTTTAAAGACTGTTTTGTTCTGTTTTCAGTGGATCTTCAAATCAATGTAAATACCAACATCAGCTCATTCTGAAAATGTAGCCCTATATACATTTCTGGAGATCGCGAATTATGTAGCCAGAGGAATGTGTGGCTGCATTTCATCTTTAAAACGAATGCTACGGGGCGGTATGACGCTGTTCCTTTTCGCGCTTACCAGCTGACCGCTTACCTCCATATAAGCGGCTTTTCCGCTGTTACCAGTTTGTCCAGTGGCTCGCCACGTACATACGTAGATTTGAAACAGAGGGGCGACGACAGGGTTCGAGTGAGGTGAATAACGGTTCCAGAAAACGGGTAAGACAAAAACAAAAAACAAAAAATAAAATAAACAAGTAAATAAAAGGGTGAGATTATGGTAAAATCTGAAAGCGTGGTAACAATCAGGCAAGGGCTTTTCTTTTTCTGGATTGCTTTTGAAAACACTGTCGGTTGGATTTAGGGAAGTGGGTGCACGGGTCAATCTGTGCTTTTTAAAACACTATCGGTTGGGTTTAGGGAAGGAGAAGGGTGGGTCAGTCGATCGGTCAGTCAGTCAGTCAACAGTGGCCTCTGATGGATTTACGCAAAAAGAGCAAAATGGCAGACATAAAAATACAAAATAGAATGTCACTCGCGAGAGAAATTTGAGATCTCAAAAAGCATACACAGCGGCCTCTGGTGGATTTGCGAAAACAAAAACTGCAAAACAAACGTAGCTCCTGGGACGTATTTTGCTCTCTCCAGAAATGTATATGGGGTATGTAATCAGAATGAGCTTGGGTTGGTAAATTCTTTTAAGAATATTACATCTTAAGATGAATGATTTCACTTGAGTGTAAAAAGCAGTGTTACGTGTTTTGACACTACAGGATTTTCAAAAAAATCCTGCTCTGTCTACTTTATTAAAATAATTCTCAAGAGGAGGAAAAAAAAAAACTATGAAATAAGGTAAAATTCATGGAAGAAGCAGGTTCCAAAACTGAACAAAATATTAGAAATCCCAGCAACGACTCACATTTATGGGATCCAAAACTTTCACGGCTGCTTGACTTCCATCTTTCTTATTGATGACTTTGTAGACCTTGCCATAGGTTCCTTTTCCAATTGTTTCCACAATGTCCCAATCAGAAGATGGATCCGCCAGCGACTCAAGACCAATCATGCTTGACTTGTAGGGATACAGTCCATAGAAAGACCTCCTGAATATTACAAGAGAAATTCAAAACACATTTAATTTCACTATTATTGTGCAGTTAAATTACATACTTGAGAGGGATCAACATTCTTCAATTGGGCCATCATTTTTTTAAGTAAATTCAAATTTAAGTAATAGGAAATTACTATGATTGAGAATTGGAATTTCCTGTGGTAGGAGAAGCCACTGTGGGCCTTTTGTCTTATATAAGAAGTTACTTGCACCTCAGAAGAAGCACGGTGGTTTTTTTGGAGCCATGAGATGCACTTTGGTTGCTCAGAGGGATTTAAGAATGACCAAAACAACATTTAAGACTTTTTACAATGTGGTCGGCCCAGTGGTTTGTCCATTAAATCTGTTTCATTTTTGTTCGCGCAAGATCTTTTAACACAAAATCACATGACTTGTATGATGTGCATGCTGGAATTTATTAGATTTAATGTCTTTCTATCATAGTTTATCCACATTTTTTCTCATTGGAAAAAAGGTTTATCCTACTCCATTTTTTTAATGTGCATTTTCAGAATTCAAGCGCATCTTAGTGGTTCCATTAAGTATTTTTGTTATGCAAGGTTCCAAAATGAACATTTTAGCAAGTTTTTATGCCCACTTGCTACAAGCATAAAAATAGATGGATGGATATAGAGCTATAGACGCATTCTTTAGTTGAGCTAAAGCTGCATTTGTGGATTGTTTGAAACTTGAAGGGGCAGTCGCAACAATGAATGATCCCAGTCTAGAGTCAAAACCGTATCAAAACCATATCAGTCTTTGTTTTGCTGGCATTCAGCACATAAGTGTATGGAAGGTAAGCCCACCAACCCACCTATGAGACGCCTCAAGAAGCTCTTCTGGTTTCAGAGAGAATCAGAACACTGGACCTTTTCTTTTATAAATCTGATAAAACTAGATACTTTTGAGGATATACAGAATGAAATGATACTCTAGAGCAGTGTTTCCCAATCCTGTTCCTGAAGGCACACCGACTGTACACATTTTCAACCTCTTCCTAATCAAACACACCTGAATCAAATCATCAAAACATAAGAAGGTAATGGGTCAGATAAGGGAGACATCCAAAATATGTACTGTTAGTGTACCTCCAGGAACAGGGTTGGGAAACACTGCTCTAGAGATTAACACAAGATTAACAAAAACTGTGTTATGCCCCCTTTAAAAAAACAAAAAAAATACATATGGCTTCTTACACAAAGTGTCTGTATGGCTTCTTAAGAGTCTAAATACTTAATGCCTCAAACACTGCTTATGTGCATTTTCAGAATTTAAACGCATCTTGGTGTTTCCATTAAGTATTTTTTTATGCAAGATTCCAAAATGAGCATAAAAATAGGTGGATGGAAACATAGCTATGGATGAATTGTTCATAAACAAGGCTCAGTTCAGCTAAAGCTGCATTTGTGGATCGTTTGAAACTTAAAGGGGTGGCCGCAACAATGAAAGATCCCAGTCAAGAGTCAAAACTGTATCAGATGTCTTTGTTTTGCTGGCATTCAGCACATAAGTGTATGGAAGGTAAGCCCACCAACCCACCTATGAGACGCCTCGAGGAGCTCTGCTGGTTTCAGAATGAATAAGAACACTGGACCTTTTCTTTTATAAATCTGATAAAACTAGATACTTTTGGGGATATGAAGGTTGAAGTGGTACTCTAGAGATTAGCATGAGGCTGACAGAAACTCTGTGTTATGCCCTGTGTTATGTCTGTTTCTTACACAAATCGTCTGTGTGGCTGTTTAAGATTCTGAATACTTAATGCCTCAAACACTGCTTATAGTCAACTTTTATGATGCTCTTTTGTATTTTTCTTGACAGCCTATGACAGCTTAAATGTCCTGCCTATCATTCTGGTGGTAAACGATTGTGGAAATTGTTCCAGTACATGAACATTATGCCCTGAAATGTGTCTCCTTAAGTCAAATAGACCAGTGGGTCATGTCAGGTTGGAGATTGCTTTAACTACATGGGTTCAATGCGAGACTAATTATCAGAGTCACGCAGGGATTTACAAGAGAGCAACAGGAAGCTAGTCTCTCACGAGAAATAATAGTGACATGTGAAGTCAAACATAACACAAATCACGATTCAATGCTGATATGGTGTAATAAATGTGTAACATAGCTACCAAAACGTAACATGATCACTTGCAGAATTGGCAATAGGCAAAAAATGCATCTGTGTCTATACTGTAAAGAAATTTTCTTATTAAAGATATCATCCACAATACTGTATATCGCAATTTTGTCTATGCTCCTTCAAACGTCAAGATAGAAATACATGTCCATTATACTGTAGGTCTATAAGTCCTCTGCCTAAGAAAGCTAATATTCTATTTGGTAATAATACAGTAGTTTATCGCAGGGGCAAAGAAACAATAAAATACAAAAATAAAAAGGGACCCAAGACTGAGCCTTGAAGTACACCTTTCTTACTATGCAATTTTTGGCACTTTACAGAGTGGGACACATATAGATAACATTATGGTTAATGTATTTACTAACATGAACAAGCAATGAACAATACACTACCTGACAAAAGTCTTGTTGTCGATCCCAGTTGTAAGAGCAACAAATAATAACTAGACTTCTAGTTGATCATTTGGAAAAGTGGTAGAAGGTAGATTTTTGCGATGAATCATCTGTTGAACTGCATCCCAATCATCACAAATACTGCAGAAGACCTATTGGAACCCGCATGGACCCAAGATTCTCACAGAAATCAGTCAAGTTTGGTGAAGGAAAAATCATGGTTTGGGGTTACATTCAGTATGGGGGCATGCAAGAGATCTGCAGAGTGGATGGCAACATCAACAGCCTGAGGTATCAAGACATTTGTGCTGCCCATTACATTAAAAACCACAGGAGAGGGCAAATTCTTCAGCAGGATAGCGCTCCTTCTCATACTTCAGCCTCCACATCAAAGTTCCTGAAGGTCAAGGTGCTCCAGGATTGGCCATCCCAGTCACCAGACATAAACATTATTGAGCATGTCTGGGGTAAGACGAAGGAGGAGACATTGAAGATGAATCCAAAGAATCTTGATAAACTCTTGATGAACTCTTCTTTGCCATTCCCGATGACTTTATTAATAAGTTATTTGAGTCATTGCAGAGATGTATGGATGCAGTCGTCCAAGCTCATGGGAGACATACACAATATTCATTGTTTTTCCACTGCACCATGACTTTATATTCAATACTGTACATTATTTCTGTTAAGTGACAAGACTTTTGTCTAAGCAAAGTCAGACCTTACTGTCCTAATTAAATAATTAAAAATCAAGACATGATCATGTTTTTTTTGGGTAAAATAAGCGTAATCTAGAGGCCTTTGCCTTTCATATAAGCCACTTCTGATACCAAATGATCAACTAGAAGTCAAGTTATTATTTGTTGTTCCTAAAACTTGGATAGGCGACAAGACTTTTGTCAGGTAGTGTACATGTTAAGCATTTATTAATTCTAGCTCAACATTTGTGAATGCATTATTAAAATCCAGCTTGTTAAATTAACTTGTTATTATTAACATTAGTTAATGAACTGCGAGTTAACATGAACCAACTTTAACAAAGATGAATAAATACTGTAATAAAAGTATTGTTCGTTGTTTGTTCATGTTAGCAACTCCGTTAACTAACATGAACTACTATATCGGAAATTGTTTTTCCAAATTTCGTTAAGTTTTATTGCTAAGCTACACAAACACAATGGTTTAAACAGATACTGTATCTGCAGAATCAAGGATGTACAGTAAGAGCTATGACCAGAGGCGGCTCTTGTACACTGTTTTTCAGTGTAACCTGCTCGCCATTAGGACAGACAGCTTTAAAAGGACATAAAAACAGCCCAAGTACTTACATGGAGAACAGAACTTCTCTTTTACTCATCCCCTCAACAATAAACACTCAAGAGCTTATAGTTTCAGGTGTGCAAGTAGTTTCAGCCCAGTACATCACATCACAGAAAAAAGAAAGGAAAAAAGGATCTTTAAGCAAGAGAGCTGTCCGTGTCTTTCTGACGCCTGTAAGCATTGGTTGATGGATTCAGATACTACTTGCCTGTCAGTACGACTCTAAGAAGTCACAATCAGCTCACCATGATTGGATTTAACGGAGATTAACTCTGTCGTGTACCTCAGGACTACTACTCTCTCATTTATCATTTCGAGTTGAGATGTCCAAAGCCTTCTCTTCTGATTACATCCCTGAACGTAATCTAAAGAGGTACGGAGAATGGACATGGACTGAAATACCAGGGGACCGATATCTTTCCTGACTGAAGGTGGTGATAAACGAAGCACGAAATGTGTTCTGATTGCCAGCTTTAGTTTAAAACACTGGAATGGACTGAGAGACTAAAAATGACAGAAATTATAAAGCATATGACAAATGCTTAGACCGATGATTGCTATGGATAGAAGGGGTCGGCATCCATTTTGAATTTATTTATACACAACTAATTATCACAGTCACACAGGGATTCATAAGGGAGTAACAGGAATCTAGTCTCTCACAAGAAATTAGTGATTTTTTTGTTAAATGTGAAGTCAAACATAACAGAAGTCACGATTCAGTGCTGTAATATGTGTCAAATTGATCAATTCCTTACATCATTGTTCTTCTAACATAGCTAACTAAATTTAAGTGGCATGATCACTTGTAGAATGCAAATATTCTCTTAATAAAGATAGCATTCACTATATATATGCCAATTTGCCTATACTATTAAAAAAAGAAACACATTTTCATCATTCTGTAGGTCTATATATCCTCTGCACAAGAAAGCTAATGTTCTCTTTTGTAATAATAGTTTATCGTATGGGGGAAGCAGCAATAAAATACAACAATAAAAAGAGGCCCAAGATTGAGCCTTGTGGAACACCTTTCTATGCAAGTTTGCATCACACTTTATAATATGGGACACATTGTTAATGTATTTACTAACATAAACAAACAATGGACAATATTTGTGCAGCATTTATTAATTCTAGCTCAACCTTAATCAATTATAAAAATGCAATGCTGTACTGTTTAACATTAGTTAATGCACTGTGAGTTAACATGAACTAGCAATGAACAACTGTATTTTCATTAACTAACATTACCAAAGATGAAGAAATATTGTAATAAATGTATTGTAACTATGTATTGTAACTATGTATTGTTATAACTATTGTATAGCTATGGTTTATCTCAATGGGGAAAGCAACAATAAAATACAACAATAAAAAGGGACTCAAGACTGAGCCTTGTGGTACACCTTTCATACTATGCAATTTTAGGTCACACTTTACAATACGGGACACATAGTTAATGTTAGTTAATGTGTTTACTAACATAAACAAACAACGAACAATACTTGTACAGCATTTATTATTTCTAGCTCATAATTATTGCATTATAAAAAATCAATGTTGTGCTGTTTAACATTAGTTAATGCACTGTGAGTTAACATCAACTAGCAA
>CAIGQV010000260.1:774296-792444 GCA_903798115.1 Danio jaintianensis | reverse complement strand
GGGACACCATACTTGGCCACACTACACTTCACTTCACTTATTATATTATATACACTCAAAAAAATACATTTGCTGTTTGTTCAAACTACTTATTTAAATTAAGCTGAAACAACAATTCTTGAGGTTTTTGGAGGGACAACTTAATTGTTTTATGTTCAATCCACTTAAACTTGTAAAAACTAATAAGTTAACTTCACTTTTTCATGTAGTTCCAACACAAATCGATTAAGTTAACTTAACAAATTTAAGTGGACTGAACTTAAAACTACTAAGTTGTCTCAAAAACTCTCCATAATTGTGTTGTTTCAGCTCATTTTAAATAAGTAGTTCAAACAAGCAGCAAAAATGTATATTTTTTGAGTGCACCGTCAACATTTTCAAACTATTGTATTTGATTTTGTGCCAATTTCACATCGGTCACATCTGTAACCAAGTTTTTCCTCATAAATGCAAAAATCTAAAATAACACACATTTTTGTTCTATAAAGAAACTATTCTTATCCTTTGGATTAGCATTATTATATTATATACACCCAAAACAAATACATTTGCTGTTTGCTCAAACTACTTATTTAAATTAAGCTGAAACAACACAATTCTTGAGTTTTTTGAAGGGACAACTTAATTGTTTTATGTTCAGTCCACTCAAATTTGTGAGTTAACTTCATTTTTTTCATGTTGTTCCAACACAAATAGATTGTGTGGAACCCAACATTGTTTTTTACAGTGTATATAACTCACAGAATTTCAATAAAGTATGTTTTATACTGTAAACTCGCATACCTTTTTAGTCACATACATAACATGTTTTAATCGAGGGAAATAAACATCTAAAACACATTAGGGTTGTTACGATACTGGAATTCGGTACCAATCAATTCTGAAATGTTAAAAACATCCATTTCCCGCTAACATTTGAGCGCTGTTGAGTGCGTTCTTAAACAGCGCTGATTTGCCATTGTGTTCACGTGCTCATCAGTTCACCGAACTCACTGCTGTTTACTGAGTGTAACCACAGACACAGGGACACTGGAGTGTTTTAAAGCCGCGATTCATCAGTGGATCGCTCGTATGTCAGCTTATAGACAAACCAGCTGATCGACGTGACTTTGAAACGCTCCAGTGTCCCTGTATCTCTGTTTACACTCAGTAAACAGCGGTGTGTTCGGTGAACTGATGACCTTCACGACCTTCTGACCCCATTAACTCTGTGGTTAGTTCTTTTTTAAAGTATAACAGATGTTTCAATATACCATTAACATATACATTCTTGGTGAGTTTTGTGCAAGTGCAAGTTTTGACCGCAAATGTCACATCCATATTGCGTAATTGCAATAAGTCAAGATTTCATATGCAAAGATTCTTTTTTTAATGTTTAAAATTGTTCTTATTAAATATTCATTAAAAAGAAGGGATATATCAAGTACATCTGACTTTTTTCATGTTTAACTGCTATAATCGGGTCCCTGGTGCATCTACCAACCCAGAAAACGTGGGAAAAAAAGCTTAGTAACATTGGTATGTTGTTATTTTATACCCCTTATTTTCAGCATATTTCATAAACACATTTATTATGCACTGTATAACTAGGTTACCTTGTTCATAAGCTTTATATGCAAAGATTCTAATAATATTGGTAATAATACGATACCTACCTCAGACGCTGGCATATATGTGGCATCAAAATATCCACTGCGTCCATTACAATGCATGATGGAGAAAACCTGAATAAACAGAACCCTCAGCAGCCCAAACAAAGGCAGTTCGCTAAGCTAACTCTGCTACTCTATGTATGCGGGGTGTATCGGTCAGTGTGTGCCTCAGCCAGCCATTGTGTAGCCAACCCACTTTCCATTCAGCGCACAAACATTGACAGAGCATTTGCTTTCTGGGCCGCAGCACAACTGAATGCTTCACTCTGTTAGCAAAACGCTAAACAATGTGCTAATGATGCTAAATCTAATGTGGCGGCTCATGTTTACAATGTGTGATCAATTCAGACAAATTTGTGTAAAAAGCAATGAATCTGAAAACAGAACGATGATGTTTGCAGAAGTCTTATATGATCTGCTGTAATTAATTGGTTCAGAAAGGGTTATTATAAATGGATAAACACAGTTTCTAGAGCCCACGATTAAGCCTCATGAGAAAAGGCTCTCATTAATACCGTGTGTGGTGACTTACTGAACCGAATGAATTGCTTCTATACACACACTGCAGATGAGAAACGTGGATAACCAGCCAACATTACTGTAACTGAAACACCAGTGAAAGTCTGTGGCACCTGCAATAGACACTCTCAGATGGTTATTAAAATAAATCATCAACCTCGTTTAAAGCTGCAAGTTTGTAAACATTTTTCTGTTAAAAATGACCCAAAATGTCGGCGCCAATGGCGTAGTGGTTAGTGCGTCGACACATGCACTCCGGTGCTCATGGTGACTCGAGTTCAATTCCTGCTGATCCTTCCCCTCTCTTTGCTCCCCACACTTTCCTGTCAATACTCTCTACTGTCCTGTCCATTAAAGGTGAAAACCCCGAAAAAAGACCCAAAATCAATTTGATGCTGTGTTCACACCAGATGCGGCACGGGCAAATTAATTTCGCTATTCGCTCGTAAAAAAAAAAAGTGTGAACATTTTGACTTCATTCGTGCGTCAAATTCACTTCACAATAGATGCTGATTCGCATCATGGGCAGGGCTTTTGTCTGGTCGGTGACTCTAGCTTCGTTGCTAAATGGCTAACATGGATTTTGTTGAGAGAATAGCTATGCTTATGTGCTACAGGAAGGCTGAAAATTCATTTGCCGCCATGTCTGAGTGCACTAGATCCTTTCAGAGGTGCACCCAACTCTGAGTTCTTCAACTCCTCCAGAAACTATACCTGGATGATGAAAGCTTTCAGCGGTGCTGAGCCCAGTATGATGAGCTGTTGTCCAGTGTCGGCAGGAAGATTTCCCCTCGGGACACCAACAACAGGCACTACATCATAATCACGCCTAGGGCTGGGCGAATTGGCCTAAAATCAGTGTCTCGATTAATTGAACATTTTAACTCGATTAAGATTAATGAATGATTATTTTATTTACTTATTTTTTTTGCCCTCATAGCTCACTGACAAGTTTTGTTCAGTAAATATGCTCACATATTACAAGTGAGAGATGTTTGAATGAAGGGCGCATTACTTGATTTTAAAATAATTGAAGGAAACACACATTATATGATTATTTACTGAACATCAACGTTGAACAATGAAATTAAAACACACATTGCCTAAAACCGACAGTCACTTTTTTTTAATAAAAAAAATAACTTTTCGGAAACAAAATAAATTATTTTCAATGTTTTTCATATTAAAAGTAGAAAATAAGCAGTATCTCTTTATTCATTCATTTTCTTTTCGGCTTATCCAGCATATGTTTTACGCAGCGGATGCCCTTCCAGCTGCAACCCATCACTGGGAAACACCCATACACTTCCATTCACACACATACACTACGGACAATTTAGCTTACCCATTTCCCCTATATCGCATGTCTTTGGACTTGTGGGGGAAATCGGAGCACCCGGAGGAAACCCACGCCAACACGGGGAGAACATGCAAACTCCACACAAATGCCAACAGACCCAGCCGAGGCTCGAACTAGCGACCTTCTTGATGAGGCGAGAGTGCTACTCACTGCACCACCGTGCTACCCCAGCAGTGTCTCTTCTCAATAAAATAACTTGTATATACTGTAAATAATATTTTAAACAGTGCATTTCTTGCATCTTTTGTAAACAAATATTTTAATGAAAAAAATTATTTTAATGTAATGGAAAATATGGCGTCTCAAGGCATCTCTGGCGCAGCTTCCAATCATTGTCAATGTAGTGCAAAGTAAGGCTCAAGAATGGGTCCATCGTCCTACTTGACCGGAGAACAGATGTGGCTGCAAAGTGGCAGCAGAAGTATAATCCGCCGTTACCTGTAATCATAAGGTAAACACAAAACAAAAGTATCCATATTGAGCTCCTCCATGAGACTCATCACTTGTAAACACTCGCTCTTTGGGCTCTCTGCTCCTTATGACTCTCGGCCCCGCCCACACTCATCAACGCTACCAAGTCGATCAATCACAGAGCTTACGCTACGCGTCATCGCAACGTGTAGTTAAATTTTTTTGAGAGGTGCGTGTCACGGCGAGGTGTATAAACCAGCCTTAACAGAGCGGAGTCACGTGACTCCACACCCGGTAAGGAAAAATAATTGAAAAATTTGATCGATTATAGGTTCTGAATGTCAATTTTGATTACTTTTTGATTACTCAACCAGCCCTAATCACACCCCTACAAGAGCAAGCTCCTGATACACGCGAAGTGAATGTCCGTTGAAGTTCAGATTTTCAACTTGCGTCAAGTGCACAAAAAAGCTCAATTCCCGATGCGTCATTCACGCCACCTCATTTGCTGGAATCGTGTCGCAGGATGCCTGCGTCATTGCATTGAGTTAACATGGAAATCACTCGCGCTTGACGCTTCTTCCGCGTCTGGTGTGAGCGCAGTATTAGACTTTGCTGCAATTTTAGCTATTTACTGCAAACACGCCCAGTAAAATACCACATTCTTTACAGTTCACTACTGTAATATGCACTGCATTATGAGTAATTTAAAACCTTTTACAGTAACTTACTACATATTAGGAATTTGCGGTATTCTACTGTAATCAAAGCACTGCTACTGTAGTTGAAGACAAAAATGAGACAGCTGATGCAAAAAAATGATCAGTTAACATCTTGCATCTCGAAATGTATTTAAATTACTTTTGTAAACTATTTTAAACGGATATAATAAGAATGGATAATAAAAACACTGTTGTACACGATCTCGTCACTTGTTTGGAATTGATTAAATTCAATAGTAAATACTAAAAAATAAAGGTTTTGTACTACTGGTGTAAGATGTAAATAAATTACAGTAAAAGTACTGTCAAAATTGTCACGTGTAAAATTAAAGTGTGGCATTTTACCATAAAAAAAAGTAATTGCTGTAGGGCTATTTTACTGTAAAACGAAATTGCAGTAGGGCCCTGCTACTGTAATACACATCTACAGGCAAGTTACTGTAAAGGGGCAGTTCCGGTAAACTGCTGGCAACAGTGCTGCCAGTAAGTTACCGTAAAAATACAATAAAATGTCTAACAGTGTAGATGACCGCCCATCCTTCATCTCCTTAGCTATGGTAAATAATGTTTTATAATTTGAACGCTTCTTGTAGTCTTTGCAAGAAACTCGAGTCTCTGCGTCATTAAGTCATGTCTATGTAAACAGAAAGAGTCCCAGCTAGTAGACGATATCAAAAGCGAGAATAATTTATACCCCTTTCTCAGTAGCTGGAAGAAAATCACTTTCTTTATATGAAATTCGAAGGCAATTATTACATTTGGAGATTGGCTAACACTTTATTTTGATGGTCCATTTGAGTATTAGTAGACTGTCTGCTTAATATCTGTTGATACTGCTCCTTCAACAGACATTTAACTGACTATAAGAAACTTTGCAAGTACACGTCAACTTACACTAACTCTAACCCCAACCTAACAGTCTACTTATAATCTAATGAGAATTAGTTGGCATGTAGATGCAATGTAACTTCAATTCAACAAACGGACCATCAAAATAAAGTGTGACCGGAGATTAGACTGTAGAAAAAGCACAGGTATTATTTTCATGTTCTGCGGCCAATTGTGCGCCCATGGGTGTGCTGGTCTGAAAGAGAGTTGTGTTAAAGAGCATTGTTTGTGCGTTGATATTTTGAGGCAACTGAAATACACCGCACCATTGACCAACTAAAAGCTGCTCTAAAGTCAATGGCGAAGTTTTTTTTTGTCGTTGTTATTATTTAAAGAGCACATTACACTGTAAAACCCAAAAAGTTAAGGTAACTCAAATCGTTTGAGGAAACCGATTGCAACAAACCATTTAAGTTCAAAAACTAATCCTAATAAGTACTGTGAACTTAATGCAGTTGAGTAAATGAAGCAATTTGAGCACAGTAAAACCCGATAAATGAAGAGAACTCAAACCAACTAAGTACTGTAAAACCCAATAAGTTAAGGCAACTCAAACCGATTGCAACAAACCATTTGAGTTGAAAAACTAATCTATATGAGTACTGTGAACTTACTCCATTTAAGTTGAAGTAATGAGGTATTTAATTAACTCATTACCTCCAACACTGAGTTCAAAACTCTTTTCAAATGAGTAGAATTAACTTTCAGTCAAATTTGAGTTAACTACACTCATTTCATTTGATAAAGTTGACTGTTGGGTTTTACAGTGTAGTGATAGTTGGATCCAAACACACATACAACATACATGTTTGTGTGTATCTGTGTGTTCTATCTGAAGCAGCAGTTACAGGCCAAATATGAGTTTCTTTTGGTTTAAAAATGATTAATCGTGCAGGCCTAGACCAGTGTTTCCCAACCTGTTCCTGGAGACACACCAACAGTACATATTTTGGATGTCTCCCTTATCTGACCCATTAACTTCAGCTTTTGGAGTCTCTTCTTATGTTCTGATGAGTTGTGTGTTGAGGTTGTGTGATGAGGTGTGTTTGGTGTGATTGATTAGGAAGAGGTTGAAAATGAGTACTGTTGGTGTGCCTTCAGGAACAGGGCTGGGAAACACTGGACTATATACATTTTGACGCATTCTTATTATTATTATGTACCAAATTACAAAAATATCAATTGCATACATTACACCAGTTTACCGGTTCATACCACTGTGGTGACCTCTGAAATAGAGACTAAGCTGAAAGAAAATGAATGAATGAATGAATACTCTATTAAACAAGCAATTGTTTGTCCTTAAGATCTCGTGTGCAAGCGTTTTTGCAGTGTAAAACATGTATTTTACAGAAAATACATGACAGAAAATCACAGTAAAATATTACAAATATTAAAATGCTAAAACTAAATGCACAGGAGTAACGATATTTCACTAGTCCTCTTTCCATTATATTAGTGGAACAGAGGATTACAGCTCTACTTGTGATAACAGAACATAAATGTATGGAATCCTGTTTTTAATTTTTGCATTTCGTTTTGTTTCCATGCCCCTTTTGTAGTGGTAAAGCTGCTCCATTTCACCCATTATATTAGTCATCATTAGTTTTGCACTTGTTCATAGTATTGTACGCAGATGAATCAGAATGGTAAACTATGGTAAATAATGTTTTATATTTGAGTGCTGAGGCAGCATGGTGGCGCAGTGGGTAGCGTCCGCTGCGTAAAACATATGCTGGGTAAGTTGGAGGTTCATTCCGCTGTGGCGACCCCGGATTAATAAAGGGACTAAAGCCTGGTTTATACTTCTGCATCGAGCGATCGGCGTGACCCATGGTGCCTGCCTTGCGCGTTGCCATGCATTTATACTTCTGCGTGCTATTTGTGTTGCTCTGCAATAACACTTCCGAAACGCTAGCTGGCAGTGAGCTTTTTATGTTCCTCTGTGTCGAGTTTCTTCGCTGGTGTTTTGTTTTTTCTGAGCGCTACCTTAATGTACAAGTGGCTCAAATTAGCTCATTCAGAGACAGGAACCGGCAGACGTGCAACAACTTCAACTAATCATAAGGTAAACACAAAACAACAGTTTCCATCTAGAGCTCCTTCACGGGACTCGACGCTTGTAAACACTCGCTCCATTGGGCTTGCGTGGCTCTCACCCCCGCCCACACTTTTCAGCGCTACCAAGCCGACCAATCACAGAGCTTGCGCTACGCGTTGTTGCGACGTGTAGTTACATTTTTTTGAGAGGTGCGCGTCAGCGTCGGCTATGCGACCACGCGCAGGCTGTGCCGGAGCATACACGTGCGCTTGACGCAGAAGTATAAATCAGCCTTAAGCCGAAAAGAAAATAAATGAATGAATTTGAGTGCTTCTGGTAGGTCTTTGCAAGAAATACAAGCTTGTGGCAGTTTATCTTTGTGTCATTACATCACGTCTGCATAAACAGAAGAAGTCCCAGCTATTAGGCGACATCAAAAGCCAGAATAATTTATATCCGTTCTTCTCAGCAGCTGGAAAAAACGACTTTCTTTATATGAAATTCGAAGGCAATTATGAAAACACATCTGAAAACACATCTGTTTAGCTGTTGCTTAACTGAATGAGCACTGCGTTACGTCCGACAGATCGCACTATTATGTCTTTTTTCATTCTTTTATAACCTGTTTTAACACATTTTATTCTGTTTTTAATCAGTTATTTGTTTTTATTTTCTTATACTTGTCTTTTTTATTCCTGTTTATGTAAAGCACTTTGAATTGCCACTGTGTATGAAATGTGCTATATAAATATATAATTTGAATGAATTCGTACGATCTCATTCATACAATTGTACAATACGATTTGCTCCTCCCCCAATAACGGTAGGTTTAGGGGCGGGGTTTGGTGCCACGCCTCCTTTTAAAAATTGGACATTTTCATACGACTTAACTCGTACAAATTAGCCACTAAACTGACAAAACAAAATACTAACTTTTCCTTGTGATATCCGGTTTTAAATATATATATATATTTTTTTTTTGCATTTTTTGTTTTGTTTCCATGAACCTTTCTTTGTGGTAAAGTTGGTCCATTTCACCCATTATATTAGTCATCATTAGTTTTGCACTTGTTCGGAGTATTGAACGCAGTAAATAACATACACCAACCACACAGAGGCATACATCAGAGCATCTGTATATTTTATTCACATATGTTACATTTTGCATTAAATGTGATTAAAAGTCACCCTTTCAGAGATGACGTCATAAAGTCTGAATCAGCACCTACAGTAATGTACTGTATTACTGCCTGCCTGAAAGCATTCACCGCAGGGAGAACACCAGCGTTAGCCACCCGTCACACTCAGCACAACTCACAACTATACAAAGGGGAAGAAGAGAAAGAAAGAACAGCAGCATGCAATAAATCAAAAAGAAACGAAAGCAAACTTCAAGTGCACTGAAAACCTCCTCCCTCCCTCCAGCATGGCATGATTGCAGAAATGATCATCAATACCTACCAATCAAACTCATCAATACAAACCAAACATGCTTTTTTCTGCTGTGTGTGTGTGGGGGGGGGTTTGAAAGAATGAATGCAGAACGATCATTTCTGATGGTGACCCACAATCAAGACAGACACACACGAAAATCACACGGGAACCTGTACTGCATTTAAATATATGCATTCGATTTCTATATACAATTTAAACTCAGTTTTTTTTTCATTTAAATGTCTTTTAAGAGCTCTCAATGTGGTGTCACGCCAAGACCAATGATTGGGGGTCATTTGATATGATAATATGAAGGGGAAAGGATAAAAAGAGAACAGAGAAGCTGTGTTTAAAAGAAAATAATAAAATAAAAATAAACACCCTGTGTGCCATACCGCAAACGTCCATCACTGGACTGGGCTGTAATATTCGATTGGATGTGATCCAGTTTAATGCATTTTCAAATCATTAACGTGCATACAATAATGCCCTCTCCGAAAATACAGATTACACAATCAAAGATGGTCCGAGGACAGAGCTTTGAGGAACACCACATTTAATTTACTATAGCCTTCGCTAAATGTATATTTGTATTACGTATCAAATAGCCTTCGCTTGATGACATTAAACCTTTTCCTTTTCGTCTCAAAAATTATCTATATCTGAGTTCAAAGCTGCAGAACGGACAATCCTTCTCTCAGAAACCCTTTAGATTCGTTATCTAAGTCAGTATTTCCCAACCATGTTCCTGAAGGCACACCAACAGTACATATTTTCAAGCGCTTCCTAATCAAACACACCTAAATCAACTCATCAGAACACAAGACTCCAAAACCTGAAGTTAATGGGTCAGACATCCAAAATATGTACTGTTGTCCTACAGGAACACAGTTGGGAAACCCTGCTCTAAGTGGTGTGTAAATAAAAAAATAGCATCACAATTACATATAATAACGTCATTTAAATGAGAAAACGTCAATAGTCCTGGAGGAAGAGGCTTCAGTTGCTCTAAAGCTCAAGAGCAAACTTGGAAAACACTGCCCCCTATGGGCCATCTGACACCAGTCCAGCTACACTGTAAGAAACGCTGGGCTCCACACAATTCCTTTAGGTAGTCCCAACACAAATTGATTAAGTTAACTTAATTTTTTTTTTTTTTTTACAAATTTAAGTGGATTGAACATAAAACTATTAAGTTGTCCCCAAAAAAACCTGAAGAATTGTGTTGATTCGGCTCATTAAATAAGTAGTTTGAACAACCAGCAAAAATAGTTTTTTTCGAGTGTACTGTAATGGAACTGGAATATGGGAAAGTAAGTCAAGACTCGGATAGGTGGGCGATTTTTAATTAATACATTAATTTACATTTGGGGGCTGTTGTTGGGTGAATTATGAATAACTATGCCCAGTTAAGATATGAATCAAATGGGAAAATAAATAAATAAATAATAAATTATGTGTATGCATCTAAAAAAAAAAAAGCTTATTTCAACTCAGGCTACTTGAGGGAGACTAAATAGTGAGTAAATTAAAATTTTGAGGTGAACTATCCATTTTAGATCAAAATGTGTTAAATAAGCTTCATTTTCTGAACTTTTTGGATGCTAAATTATCTTAAAACGGCCTTGGTGAGAAAATGACAACCTTTGTGTAAGTGATCATTATTAAATATAATGTGCTAAGAAAAAAGAAAAAAAACACTGTACAACTTCAGAGGAGAATATTTTTATAATAAACCCAACATGCCAGCGAGCCACCTTCCAACAGCCTTCATTAGGAAAAAGAGAGAACGAAAATGTAAAGGGTATAATTTACTTTTTTCAAACAATAGCAGCACTTTTTAAATATTAAAATCTGAGACTAGCAAAAAAAAAAAAATCCATAATAATAAAATAAAATTCCTGAGGATGACTGGAACTACACCTTGAGTTATTATTTGGCGTTTATCTGCTGATATTTCATCTCACACAGTCGATCCAATGAGATGTGTTTAAGCTGAGAGAACTCCTGATGTCTGTACATGATTTGATTTATATGTGTTTGTCTATCTCTCAAAAGTCTCTCTCCTCAAAAACTATGTCAGTTTTCCAATCATGACAGAATGGGAGTATTTCTGTATTTGTGTTTTGTCAGATTCGCTCAATGTGCTTTCGCCATGAGACCAAATTAACATCTCCCCTATAAATCCACACACAAAAATCACTTTTAAACACACGTACGCACGCACACACACACGCTGTTAGTCATCAGGCTTGATTGTACACTAAACTTCACATGACCCCAGGCTGTGACCAACTCAATGTGTTTCCTTTATGTTACACTGCAGGAGTGGCGTCCTGTTAAAGTCCGTTGTAATGAGGACCCCAGCGCTTGTTGATGTGGTCGAAGGTGTGAGCGACCCACTGCTGCTCCAGAACACGATATCTCTCCTCGCACAAATACAGAGGCTTTCCTCGACTGCGGGACAGGAGAAACCAAAAAAATACATGTTACAGTGGAAATGATGAGCAGTTTTCTTTAAAAAAATGCATAATCTACAAAATAGATTGCTGCTAGTCAGAGTTTCCCAACTCACGGCTGAAAATCTAGACTGCAGCCTGAATTCAACATGCAGTATCAATAGGAGGTTTACCGTAGGTCTCGGTCTTCCTCTCCATGAGCATCCAGATACACAGAGCCCCACAGGCAGAAGCGATGCCCTCGGATGATAATGATGACGGAGGCGTTTATCAGGAGGAAGATACCAGTCGCCGCTCCGCAGTGCTGGGAGTGCTTTTGATTAAAAAAAAGAAAGAAATAAGATACATACAGGGGGGGAAATAAGTATTTTTTTCAGAAAACATATTTCTAAAGGTGCTGTTGACTTGGAATTTTCACCTGATGTTGGTAACAACCAAAGAAATCAATATATGCAAAGAAAACAAAACTAATTAGTTTACAAATGAAGTTATTTGTAATAATATGAAATGACGCAGGAAAAAAGTATTGAACACATGAAGAAAGGGAGGTGTAGAAAGGCAGTGAAAGCCCAGACAGCAGCTGAAAGCTCTCAGTAGTTCTTCAGCAAGCCTCTGCCCTTCCTCAGTGTAAATGAATATTAGCTGCTTCAGCACAACATCTACATTAGCTGGATGATGAAGATGAAACCAGGGTGGACATTTCAGCAAGACGATGATCCCAAACACAGCCAAGCAAACTCTCAAATGCTTTCAGAGAAAGAAAATCAAGCTGTAGAATGGCCCAGCCAATCACCTGACTTGAATCCAATAGAAAATACAAAATAAAGCTCAGATTTGATAGACGAGACCCACAGAACCATCGAGATTTATACACTCTGTTTAAGTCTGTGGAAAAACTCACACCTGAGCAATGCATGTGACTTCATTCTCCATATGAGAGGCGTCTTTAAGCTGCCATCACCAAAAAAGGCCTTTAATATAAAGTATTAAACATGTTTCAGTAGTTCAGCACTTTCTCCTTGTGTCATTTCATTGTTATTACACACAACTCATTTTTCAGATTTTTTTTGTTTTGTTTCATTTTTATGTTTGTATTGTTTGGCTTTTTACCAAAATCTGCTTCAATTCCATGTCAACAGCTCCTTTAGAGATATTATTCCCAGGAAAAAAAAACATGACGTGTTCAATACTTATTTCCCCCACGGTAATCATCATCATCATCAGTGTAACGGTGCTTTCACATCGGTCTCATTTAGTTCGATTAAACTGTACTAGAGCTCATTTACCTTTTTGGTGCAGTTTGTTTGGGCAGGTGTGAAAGTGGCAATCATGCTCGGATGTGCACCAAAAGCGGACCAAAGAAGTGTATCGAGAGTTGCTCAAAGTCATCTCAGTACACTTTCAGAAGGAGCTGTTCGTTTGTGGTGAGAACGTGAAACGACTACGAACCGAATAAGTGCTTAACCTTTTGGACTAAACCAGCAGCGGAGGTCAGCTGCAATTCTGAGATGAGAGGTTTTTTTGACACTTTACAGGAATTATGGCAGGACTCGGACAAACATGGAGTTGTGAGGAGGTCCATACTGCCTGCTGACTTTATCTCCGCTCTTTGTTTACACGCAAGTTTCCTGTGTGCCAATTCTGACCAATCAAAAAGGCAGTTCATGAAATTCGTCTAGAAAATGACTGAGTAGTATGTCGTCAAGTGACTGCTTTTTGGTTCATTTCCACTGGTTTGGTTCAGAGTAGTAGGTTTTGTGTGAAACGGAACTAAAATGGCTGAAAAATGCTACAATGTATCATTTTTAACTTTGGTCCGGACCAAAGGAAACATACTACAGGTGTGAAAACACTCTCAGGCTAAGTCTACACTAATCCGGTGAAATTTATCTAATCTAAAAACGCTCCATGTCCACACTACAGTTTTCAATTCCTTCCATCATCCACACTAAACCAACTGAAAACACTTGTTCATGTAATGTGCATAGACGTAAGACACTTTTACCTGTGTTATAACCCCCAGCCGTTTATTTACTTCCTGTCTCTTTGAAACATTGCGATGTCGTAACTGTCGTCTGCTTCCACCGCTGAACAACAGCTCCCAGTAAACATTCTGTGTCCTTTGATAAGAGGCAATATGGAGCATGTACTAACTGACATTAATCTTTAAAGGTGCAGCAACCCAGTGGTTGAACTAGGTATTGCACTCCTGGTTCAAAACACATTTTCACTCGGCTCCTCCTCTGACTCCTCCATACAAGCGCAGGTTGCCAGATCAATGACATCAACAGGAGCGAGTCTGACTATTGAGCCTAAAGGCTGATTTAAATCGTGTTCTATATAAAAGCAACAGCACACGATATTCCTACTATTTTCTATATTAAAAGGAGTTTTTGTCCTAATCAACAACTGAAATTTATATTTTAGAAACGGCTTCTATTTCTCACAGGTGAACAACAGAAAACTGACAATGATCACCTCAGGTACACCTCATGTGCTTTATTCAGTGTTAAATGCTAATAATGTGAGTTTGAATGGCATTTTACATGACATTTATTGCCATACTACTGAAAGCAGCAGCAGATAGTTCACCTCAGATCTTGAAAATAAAATAAACCGTTTGAAATGGAACTTTAGAACCGTGACTCAGTGCAAACCAACACATATCAGTGATTAAGCATGTACATTTAATAATGTTAAAGCGGTTTAATATGTATTAATTATATTGTAAACCGTACCATTTTTTTTGGAGTGCAGTGAGTGCACTATTCTGTGCTTCTGAATGACTATATTTAAATTTGTCGTGTTTCATCTGGTGCAAACAGCCAAATATCACTGCAAATCTCGTCACGTAGCGTGTTGTTAGGACACGGGGTTACAATGTAACCTGCTCATCTAATGTTTATGTTTGTTATATTTATATTATTCGCTAATTAATAACCTCATGTGGAACTCTGAATCTGCGTCTCATTTCGGAGGCTGCTACTGTCCACCGGAGGTCGCATTTCGGTCACAGACGCATGCTTTGAGAGAATTAATCAAATACGTGGTTTTTCACCAAGGCAACGCAGAGTGCTGAAATATAATTGGGTAAACTGGCATTGGGTGGGTTAAAGGGACCTAAACAAAGACAGACATTTTCAAAGCAGAATGACTTCAGCATTGTTTTTCAGATAAACACGAATGCTCACTTAGCATGTTTCTTAAATATCTGCAAACATATTATGCTATATTTATGTTTTAGAAGAGTCAAAAACTTACATACAGCACCTTTAATAAAGCTGTCAAAACAGACAGCATTCAAAACATCTGCTTTACAATGTGGTCCACCATGTTAGCTGAATTAATCACCTGACTAAAATGCGTCATCGTTTTCGAAAGCCTCCGTATTCACAGTCCACACTGCAACACGAAAACTGCACATTTCAAATTAATCCACTTTGGACAGCGTTTTCAAAAAGATACGCTTTTGTTTCCTAAATACAGTGTCTCTGTGTGGACAGAAGGCCATAACGAAGAGAAAAATATGTGTTTTAAATGAAAACGTATCCGCTTGTTAAGTGTGACGTCACGTGAAGCGGCTTCCGGGTCCAAGCGCTATATCAAACTGTATGGGAAGACTCATCAAATGGTAATAATAAACGTTTACAAAGCGATGTAATACTTTCAAAAATCACGATCGCAATATATGTATCCATGCCTAATATCCGATGACCAGAAAGTGATTATTTTTTTATAAATTATTACAATTTTGGTATTTGTGATGCAGCAAGTCCAGAGACTGTTGTGTACACCATGATTTTATGTAAAATTCACTTTAATGTGTGGATATGACTAAAAAGTGCTCATAAATGAATATTTTCTCAATTCAAATGAGTAGCGGCTTGGACCCGGAAACAGTATTCCATACATCACCGATACGTCACAACTTAACAAGCGGATTAGTGTGGACATGGCATCAATTTCATTCAAAGCTCCAGTACACACTTACCAGCACACACTCGCAGACGCCCTGCTGCTTACAGCAATGACCCTTCAGGCAGACGAACGCACCGCACACCAGGCACAGCGCGGGGTCTTTGGGGGTCTTTCCGCAGCTGGTGCAGGATTTCCTGTGGTAGTACTGGAAGATGGTGTTGTAATTGTCTGGGAGCTGCAGGAGACGAGGAGAAGCCCACTGCGGATCCTGACCTAACAGAGACTGAAGAGACGCCAGACGTTTAATCACACTATGTTCAACACAGTTTTCACTTCACCATCTGAATTATGTGCTAAAAACGTGAAGCTGAAATCCCGCATTCCTGTCCATCTAGCACTGATTGAATAAACAGGCCGACTGTACTCAGCCAATGTCAGTGTGGTCAATGCTGTAAGGTGAGTTTTTTCTTGTTCCTCATCTAAATATCTAAAAAGTCTTAACCCTCAAATCATCCCTTGCATTGCTGCCCCTAATCTTTCCCTCGTGGACATTTTTGTCCACAAAGGTCTGGAGTGTGATTCCAATTAAATTTTTTAACAAATGTTATATTTGTCTTGCTAAAAAAAACAAAAACAACAACTCCTATCAATGTATGTATCTTTTCTGCTACATTAATGTGTTTTTATTTATATATTTTAATTATTTTAATTTTATTAATCCTTTAATTATGGTGTTGGACTTTGTTGAATCAAGTCCTATTTTTTGTGTGTGTTCAAGTGGCAAACTTACAAAAAAAATAAAATAGCCAAGTCTTGAAACATTTATATAAAAGAAACTTTTTAGTATTTTATTATGTCAATAAAATATTGACTGTGGCGATACGATGGCGCAGTGGGTAGCGCTGTCGCTTCACAGCAAGAAGGTCACTGGTTCGAGTTTCTGTGTGGAGTTTGCATGTTCTCTCCGTGTTGGCGTGGGTTTCCTCTGGGTGCTCCGGGTTCCCCTACAGTCCAAACACATAAGCTATAGGGGAATTGATGAACTAAATTGGGTGTTTCCCAGTGCTGGGTTGCGGCTGGAAGGGCATACGCTGCGTAAAACCTATGCTGGATAAGTTGGTGGTTTATTCCGCTGTGGCAACCCCAGATTAATAAAGGGACTAAGCCGAAAAGAAAATGAATGAATATTGACTGTAGTACTCATTGGCTCTTCAGGGGGCGCTGTTTGTTGGGGTGTGAATGTGTGTCAAAAAAAATTATTTCAGCAAATTCACACATTCAAAATCTTTTGAATCTCCTAAAAAGTTGGTTGACTTTGGTGAAATATTTCGGCTTATGATTGTATAAAAATGGAAAAATAACAAAAATAACAATAGAAAGTAAATGACAATAGTATTTTTTAATGACGTTTTTTGGGGGGGTCTGTGTGTGTTTGTGTTTTTGTGGGGGTGTTTGTGGCTGTAAGTGTTTGTTGGTGGGTGTGTTTGTGTTTTTTTTGTGTGGGTGTGGGTTTGTGTGGGTGTGTTTGTGGCTGTTTGTGCGTGTGTGTGAGACACATTGAATGTTGTATAGGCTCAGACCTTCATTTTGTTATACGTTTTATCTGCATTATGTTGGATAATCGATATTTATTGGACAAATTATACAAAAAAATAAAAAAAACTTCAGATTTTAATATTTCCTATTCATTTCCTACAGGTGGACATTTTTGTCCAAAGGGAAAGATTAAGGAGTTTTTTTATTTCAACCACTTAACATTGATGAATTGAGTCCTCTTTTTTATGAATTCAGATGACAAACTCCAAAAAAGTAGCCAAGCCTTGAACTGCTCAGATTAAAGGAACCCAATAGAACAGATTACCCCCCGATAGAGGGTAAGATTCTTTTTTTCATATATTATTTTTATCAATATTGTATTATTTAAAACCTTAATGCATTATACTGACCGCAGACTGCTGGGAGGGAGTATCGGACAGAGCGACAACCTCAGAGCACCACTGACTGATCAAGTCAAAAGCACTGATGTTCCACTCCAGACACGCTGCGCTGCTCATGGATCCACTGCACTGAACAGAAGCAGCTAAACCCAGACAGCGCGTCAGCAGAGAGAACTCCTCCTCCACCTGTCATACAGCAGAGAGAAGCAAACAACATCCATCATTAAATCACCTTCATTTCAACAATACATTTATTTTATATACATTTATAATAGTTTTAATAACTAATTTCTAATAACTGGTTTATTTTATCTTTGCCATGATGACAGCACATAATATTTGACTAGACAGACACTAGTATTCAGTTTAAAGTGACATTTGAAGGCTTAACTAGGTTGATTAGGTTAAAGTTAGGGTAATTAGGCAAATCATTGTACAACGATGGTTTGTTCTGCAGACAATCGCAAATAAATATTGCTTAAGGGGGTTAGTAATAGACCTTAAAATGGTTTTAAAAAAAAAATTTAAACTGCTTTTATTCTAGCCGAAATAAATAAGACTTTCTCCAGAAGAAAAAATATTATAGGAAATACTGTGAAACATTTCTTGCTCTGTTAAACATCATTTGGGAAATATTTAAAAAAGAAAAAAAATTCACAGGAGGGCTAATAATTGTGACTTCAACTGTAATAAATATAGCAATGTCTGATCTTTCCAATATTGTGCAGCCCTCGTGCGTGTGTGTGTGTGTGTGTGTGTGTGTGTGTGTGTGTGTGTGTGTGTGTGTGTGTGTGTGTGTGTGTGTGT
>CAIGQV010000260.1:757091-773028 GCA_903798115.1 Danio jaintianensis | reverse complement strand
CACTTCACTTCACTTCACTTCATTATTGTTTCAGTTATTAGATTTTATTACAAAACAATCATGTAAAATTAAGTAACTATAAAGAATATCTCAATTTTGATTTCGTTCATGGGTGATAACATAATGTGCCATAATGTGGTAGGAAAATGCTGCCATCTACTGAAAAACGATTTAATTTAAGCAAGTAAACCAAATAAGATAACATTAAGATCCTGAATTAGTTTATTACACTTATTGCTACAATTAGACGGTCTCATTTACATTTTTGTTGTTTTCCACATGTCGCTTCTTGTCGAGTTAACGTTAGGAAAATGCTGCCATCTACTGAAAAACGATTGAAGTAAACTAAAAAAGACAACATTAAGATTAGTAATTTAGTAAATTAGTTTATTACACTCATTGCTACAATAAGACGGTTTAATTTACGTTTTCTGTGTATGCGGATGCGTGGATAAAGTCGTCAAGCGTTTTATCAAATTATTTTTATTCATACAACAGTTCTGTTTGGTTCTGAAATCTGATTGGCTGATAGCTGTGAGATATTAAATAATATCAGCACTCGTACAGCCTCTTCACCCCGCCCACACCAGCGACATCTAGAAGGCTAAACAACTCTTTACACAGTTAGACAACATAATGGACTTTTGAGGCTTTTTTTAGGCGAGAATGTAGTTGTTTAGATTGCAACTATGCAGTTTATTTATAAGGATAGTGCCTATTTTAAAATATTTATAATTTCTGAGAGACAGCGCGTCGGCGGCCATCAGCCTGTCATTGAGCAGAGCAAAGACGGTTGACATTCTGCCACAAGATGGCAACAGAGACCGCATAATAAGCCCTTAGGGGAGAAAAATTCAGCATAAATTTCAGTTGATCAAATCATTATAAAACAGGTAAGCGACTTTTCTAAGTCGATTTCTCTCTTTTATATTTTGTAGTGCTGTATTTTTACCATAGTAATCTGGTGGTGTTTGCTTTGCTTTGGCTTTTTCGGGGTTTATTATTGTGATCTCCCGATTGCAACAGAGAAATACTGGGAAATCTCTGTAGACTGATGGCATTTCATGCCGTTCAGCACTATAATCTTAAAATGTCAGCAAAATCACCCGTTTTGTCATCACTTTAGACATTACACTAGAGAATCATTCAAATACTAGCTCTAAAGTGACGTTGGTAAATTAGTATCGGTTTCTGCTATTCTGACGTCAGCTGCAGATGTGAATGAATGGCGGAAGAAAGTAGTTCCTCATACAAAGAATTTTTGAGACTCTCCGTGTTTGATTTTCTTTTTTATATACACGATTATGCCGTCGAACTGTTGTATAAACGCAATATCACACTTGTAGCAGCGCGATATGGCTGTATATCGTCACTGGTGGTGCACTCGGCCTGCAGCCTCGAGCCAACGCACGCCTCCCACCAGTGCCGATATACAGTCACATCGCACTGCTATGAGAGTGATATAGCTCATTTACGTAATTTGAGTACCAAAACCCACAGTACGCTGGACAGAGGCTATAATAATGACTAATAGGAAACGAAACTGTTCACAGTCTATTATAATGAATGGCAATCGTAGCCATTAAAAGTGCTTTAAACCACGCTTCTTGATCGGCATATTTATGAAATACGCCTATGCGCAATTATGCCACGTAACGATAATTCGGCTCTATTCACGTGTTATGTCATTTAATTGCATTTTTTCATGTAATTTAATGGCATTCCTCCTGAAATAAACATTGGTTTTCATCCCAAAAAATAATTTTGAAAGTCTACATAAAGTCTGTTACTGATGCTGATATTGTAGGTCAATGATATCAACAATTAAATTCTGTCCAATACACTTGCGGCAAGTCACATTATTAGAACACTTTATTAGTTTATCTAGCTATTAATGGGCTTAGATCACAATAGCTTTACAAAACCAATGCAGCGGTGTGTGGACCATTCATAACATTAGAGATCGTGGAGACTCACTGCGGACGTTTCCTCAGAGTTGGTGTCATACACGTCTTTGGCCTTCGTCAGCTCGGAGATCATGTGACCCAGGAGGGACTCCCATGATTTGTCAAAGTTTGGCAGGTTCTGTAGAGCAAAAAATAAAAAGCTTGAAATCTCTATACTGGAATCAGTCATCTTAAATGAAATACACAACTGTGTTTAAAAACCAAGTGACAACCAAGAGAGCATTCCTGGCAATCACAGATGGATTTGAACAGTCAAAAGTCCGAAATTTCCGTATGTTTTTTTTTTTTCGTATTCATATCAGAAAAATTAGTCACTTGCACACCGAGTTTGATGCGTTTTACTTAATCCGTTGCAAAATAATTCTCAAAACAATACAAAACGGTGTCTTGGAGTAGTAACCATGATTTTGTTGTCTTCTACCGGAGTACCAAAAGAAAAAGAACGAGAAAATATTTGGTCCATCCCATCCTTAGATTGCGGAGAGAGGAAGGAGATCCACCTCCTTATCAAAGAGCTCTGGGATTATCCTGACCCATTCAAAGTTTCCCACAGGTTGTCCATGGCTCAGTTTGATACTTCGCTAGCAATACTGGAACCACATATTAAAAAGAAAACCACTAATTTCCGTGAACCAATTGATTCTGAACATTGACTGACTGTTTGTCTAAGGTACGAAGATACAAACAGACCAATGCTATCTCACGGCAATTTGTAACTTTTTGATTTTGTGGCTAATTTGTATGAATCCGTACGTTCTCATTCGTACAATTTAGTACGATTTTCTCCACACCCAATGATGGTTGGGTTTAGGGGCAGGGTTTGGTGCCACCCCTCCTTTTTAAAATTGTACATTGTTGTACAACTGAATTCATACGAATTAGCCACTAAACTGACAAAACATAAAATAGTTACGTTTCCTCATAACATCAGGCTGAACAGACACATTCTCTCTCACACACACGCGCGCACGCGCACACACACACACACACACACACACACACACGCACACGCACACGCACACACACCAAACCGCGCTGAGAAACTAGTATACAATAAACCACAGAACATTTATATTATATTAGTTTCTCTGACGCCATTTTATATTTTGCTTTTCACTTATATGGCGGCCCTAAATTGTCAAAACACCTCTTAAAATGCCTTTTCGGATGCGAAAAACTGAAAAAAATTTAACCGATTAGTTTTTTTCATATCAGACCAACAAAAAAAAACCTGATCACATTTTTTAATGAGAGAGGAACATTTCGGAGGCAGTGTTTCAATATGATTGACACAACGTGAGGTTGAATTTATATTTTAACGTGCTAAAATTAAGGACAAAAATTTCGTGTGACTCAGTGTGCAATAACATTTACAGTTTGCTGTGCTCTGAAACATAAGTGTGTTGATTTAATTGTAGTCAGCAATTTACAAAAGCAATGAACATTTCAGACGCAGAAAGAGATTCTCTAGAATGACTCTATAATGTGGACTGATGAAATGAAACTAAGTCCATCTATTTCCCACAAACCCCCTCAAAACAGGCATTTAATGAAGTGCAGAGCCATTACTAATGACCTGTTCTGTGCTAATGAAAACTGAGATTTATCTGAAGGTTTCGCTCAAGTAGCTCTTCATCTGGGATCTGAATAATCTGAAGATTATTGCTATCATCCATTTAAAAAAAAACAGGATTGAGGCGCAATAACATGTTTGCGCTCTTTAGAAAATGAGCTTATCATGGAGGGTCTTGGCGTGCAATTTAATCATAATAAAAGGGATAGTTCCCATTTTCCAAATTGAAATGGACAAGCCACATTGAAACAATGGAAAATAAACAGTACACAAACACCCATTACCATGCTAAAATATAGGATTGTTGACTTGGTTTTTTCGAGTTTTCGTAGAAATATAACACGCATCTTAGCTATATTGAACTTGCGACAACTAAATTACTGACAGGCCAAATAATTTTGCTTAACCCACTTAATATAGAATTATTCTATCTGAAAACAAGACAATATTTTGTTTGTCGAGAAAACGCTTCTTGGTTTAAGAAAGTAAGAAAAGCATTTTTTTTTTGCAGTGCAATTGTGAAGATTACCGTTAAATAACACATTTGCTGCGAAGATGATGAAGATGCTACAAACTTAGTGTTTAAATTAAGCAAACTTCAACTTCAGCCGGTTTACCTTATGCAGGGGCCAGGGGGTAGAATGCAGTAAACACTATATATGGAGTACGTCTCTTATATGACTCGTAGGGGGGTGTGAAACGTTTTGAGCTTGTCCACTTCAACCACATCCAGAGGTGGCTGAAAACAAATTGGATCGGATTGAGGTTGATCTATAGTTTGTGCGCACACAGTCGCAATTTGTGAAGGCTTTTATACTTAACGCGCTCGCCATTGTACTGTTATTTGTAACAACAGGGGGCGACTCGGAGTAACTGTCATGACGAAACGGTAGTAAAGAAGTCAGCGAGCGGAGGTGCTAAATGAATGAATTTAACTATACATAAAACAAACAAGTTGTGGAACATTTAAAGGACACCCGTGAAAATGTTTGCTTTTAGTACAGTTGGGGAAATTTGTAACTTAAGCCACCTTTCCACTGCATGTAACATTTGGACACGACTGTCGGAATAAGCCCCTTTGTGGCAGTCGCAAAGAATTTTCAGTTTTGTCATTACACCATGGGAGAGAAGCTGATTCTCATGGTGTCCGAAATAAGGGAGGGCAAATGCAAGAGTCTATATATTTTCCACGCATTCACCATTGTTTATTGAATGAATGAATGAATACTAGAAATTCATAGACCGCTAAAAATTGTGGATGGAATGTGGAGACAGTATTAAAATATTTATTATATATATATTTTTTTTCTTACTCATTTATAAATAGAGATTTTAAAAACGTCCATTTCACGCTACCATTTGAGCGCTGTTTAAGAATGCGCTCAAATGTTAGCGGGAAATGGATGTTTTTAAAATTTCAGTATCGATTGGTACCGAACTCTCGAACTTTCAATGTTCTAAAATATTCGTTAAACAAATTTTATAAAAACAACAGCATATATACATCTTTAAATTGTAAAGTTTTCATTTACTACATTTATCGTCTCTACTTCTTTTGAACTTTCTTAGCAGCCATTTATGTTGTCTCTGCTTACGTTAAATTATTGTGTGGTCTGTATTGTATGTTCTTTTCCTGGTGTGGTGTATTCTGCTGGACATTAACGAGACAAAGAATAATAAACTGAACTGACAATGCTATCTCACAGCAATTCGTAAGTTTATGATTTAGTTGCTAATTCGTATGAATTCATACAACCTCATTTGTATAATTTAGTATGATTTGATCATCCCACCAATGACGGTTGTGTTTAGGGGGTGGGGTTTGGTGCTATGCCTCCTTTTAAAAATCGTACATTTTCATACGACTGAATTTGTACAAATTCGCCACTAAACTGACAAAACATAAAATAGTTACGTTTTTTATTTATTTTTTATTTCCTTGAACAATTTGGCATGATTCCTAGTGAAATTACTTTTGATGTTCTAAAATATTTGTTAAACTAATAAAAAAAAAAAAACAACAACAACAAAAAACAGCCAATACATGTTAAATCTGTAAAACAGAATGAAAGTGTCCAGGCCTAATAGGAGTTCATGGGAGATTAAATAAATCAATTATCTGTAGTTTCATTAGTCAATGCATTACTGTAAGTAGCCAATTTATAAACCGTTTTTAATTGTTCTTGTAGGCTACTTTTAATACAATTTTTATTTATTGTAAATTACGGAAATTGCGCTAGCTTTCACAGTGTTAAATAGAGAAATCCAACACGCATCCACAGACCCTCCCTCATCACAGGAGTGGTTGAAAAGAGACAAATCAACAAAAACGCATCTTACAAATGCAGGGTTCCACACAATTCATTCATATTGTCCCAATACAAATCGATTAAGTTTACAGATTTAACAAATTTAAGTGGATTGAACATAAAAAATTAAGTTGTCCCATCAAAATCTCAATAATTGTGTTTTTTCAGCTAATTTTAAATAAGTAGTTTGAACAAGAAACAATTTTGGGGGGGGGGGGGAAACAGGGCCTAAATCAGGCGTTTAAAACAACAGAGACATGAACAATGTGCAGTGTGGGAGATCGTGAGGACCGTGATTGAGAACCCTTGAAGTAAACCACCGTTAAAAGGTCAAATGGTTGAAGTATACCCCAGAAATGTGCTTTCTGATTGGTTGTTGGATGGATAGATGATTGGGTATATATTTCATTAGTCAATGCATAAAATAACCTATTTATAAATAGTTTTTAATTGTTCTGGAAGGCTATTTTTAATACGATCAAAATTTCTTTTGTAAATTACAAAAATTGCGCTAGCTTTTACAGTGTTAAAGAGAGAAATCCAACAGCCATCCACAGACACTTTTTGTCGAAAGTGGACAAAAGAGACATTTAAACACCAAGTATGGATAATAATGTGTCTCTTTTGTCCACTTGTGATCAGATCAGCGAAAACGCATCTTACACTGTAAAAAATGCAGGGTTCCACATATTTCATTCATATTGTCCCAACACAAATCAATTAAGTTAACTTTTTTCATTGAGATTTAACAGATTTAAGTGGATTGAACAATGAAAATTAAGTTGTCCCAACGAAATCTCAATAATAGTGTTGTTACAGCTCATTTTAAATAAGTAGTTTGAACAAGCAACAATTTTTTTAGTGTAATACCAGGTGCAAACAGAGCCTCAATCAGGCGTGTAAAACAACAGAGACATGTCAAATGTGCAGAGTGGGTGACCAGGATAGAGAACCACTGAAGTAAACCACTGTTAAAAGGTCAAATGGTTGAAGTACACCCCAGAAATGTGCTCTCTGATTGGTGGTTGGATGGATAAGTGATTGGGTGATGTGTTTGACAGGGAGGTCAAGCGTATTCATTGGTGGTCATACCTTTTTGGCAGCTCCAGTGTTGCCCCAGGCGAGTCTCTCCTCGCGGCTGAATCTGATGGAGAGCGCAGCCAGAGCCTGTGTGAACTGCAGACTGTACAACACCTTCACCACACATGTGAAGTGCTCTGCAAACAAACACACAACAACACAACATGACTAACACCACCACCGAATGGAGGATCTTATGTTTAAGATGGGTTTAAACACCACATCAAACTCAACCATGGTCATCTTATACATGATTCATCTAAGATTTAAATGTACAGCAGAAAAAATAGGAAAAAATTAGGGTAAGAATCGTTTTGGAATTCCATCGTGACCCCCAGAATCAGAATTGGATTGTGAAGTCCCTAAAGATCCCCACACCTATTATTAACCCCTACCAAACAAATTTTTAAAAAGTGTTGTTCCACATATTTCAACAAAAGAAGTCTACAGCAGATAAAGGTCTGTAACTAGAATGTCATTCAAGAAATGTCATTTTTGAAGTCTATGGGGTCGATTTTTTGGTTGACAAGAAAAAAAGAAGTGCGCTGCACTTTTTATGTTGCTAGGCAACCACTGAATCAGCTGCGTATTGTGCGTGAGTTGATATTTTTAGAATTATAATATTTTATAATACTGTAACGAGGCTCGAAATTAACCTTTTTGCTTGGTAGCACTGGTGCACCTAACTTAAAAAAGGTAGACGCACCAGCCAAAATTGTGTTGCACCCACCAAAAATGATGTGCACCGTTACTACAAGTTTTATATTAACAGATTTATTGCATTTGAAATCAACACTAATCAAAACTAACAAACAAACAAAAATCTTAATGCTCCCACCAGCCCTGCACGCACTGCTTGATGTGAATGAGAAGTGAGTTAACCGTAATAACTGTGATGTGTTTTCATAGGTGCTGTCTGATATTGCACAGATGATATTGACATATAATTAGAGCCAGACAGAATCTGTGGAAATTTTTTGCTACTTTTGCAGAGAATTTTGTAAAAAATCTGCGGATTTATGCGGAATGATTTTAGAAGTATCATAACTAAAAACTTAATATTCATTCATTTTCTCTTCAACTTAGTCCCTTTATTAATCTGGGGTCTCCACAGCGGAATGAACCGCCAACTTATCCAGCATATGTTTTACACAGCGGATGCCCTTCCAGCTGCAACCCATCACTGGGAAACACCCATACACTCACACACATACACTACGGACAATTTAGCTTACCCAATTCACCTATAGCGCATGTCTTTGGACTTGTGGGGGAAACACATGCAAACACGGGGAGAACAAGCAAACTCCACACAGAAACGTCAACTGACCCAGCCGAGGCTCGAACCAGCGACCTTCTTGCTGTGAGGCGATCGTGCTACCCACTGCGCCACCGTGTCGCAAAACTTAATATATGAAATAAAAAAATAAATTTTTCTGTTTCATTTAATGTTTACAATGCAAAATAAATTAGATCCACTTATTTGGTAAACAAAGCAAGTCTCTCATATAACCTCTCTGCTAAAAACTGCTTTACAAACATTTTAATATTACTATTATTATATCATAATAATATTAGTGAAATTAATTTAAAAACTGAATAAATATAAATTTACACACACTTAGACAAGTAAATACATACATAAAATCTGCGCGCACAGATTCTGTGTGGGCCTACATATAACTTATTATTTGCCTACATCTTAATAGCAATAACGGTCTTTTCGTGAGCTGCAATATTAGTTTATTCTTAGTGAATGCAAGCCCTTTTGCGATGGTGTACGCGCTGCAGTTGCACGACTGACAACATTGTGACGATTAAATGAAGGATTAAATAGAACATCTCGTGCTTAAAATGTGTGGCAAACGTTGTTACCTGCAAACTCCATCCCTCAGACTTTACTGTGAATGGCTTTAGTCATTTTCATAGCGGATTTGAAGCCACTGGAAGTCTTTTATCCACTCTTCGAAAAGTGTAAACGGTGGATTAACATTCACCACATGATCACTAATCAGATGTGCCATTATTTGTAACTTTAGGTGGCTTCTAAAACAAAATCTGTCATTCATTCTCTCGTATCCAGACCTTTACATTTTCGCGGCTGTAGCTCCAGGTCATCTGAACTGAGTGATTGACAACTGATATTAACCCATCCATTCGCGTTCAGTTCTAAAGCAGTGGGCCAAACAGAAGAACTTGAAGGTGGGGCAAGCATTGCGGGATTTGTTTAATGCAGCAAGTTGACATGACAACTGTTTTAAACCATTTCTGAGCGATGAGTTTGGCGTTTTTAGATGCAAAGATGCAGTGAACAATTTGCAGTGAAAACTGGTTGCACGGCAACCATTTTATGCACTCGCACAAATGCTCCCAAATATATTTTTAATGTCGCATAGATAAAATTTCGGACGCATATGCAACCAAAACGGTTGCAATTTCGAGCCCTGCTGTGATTTCCATGATTTGCGAAGTCATACAGCTCCGGATAGCTCGAAAAAGAGACTGCTGGTCTCTCCTCAATCTTTAATAGTCGTCTTGACAACACAAAAACTGCTGTCACCTCAACGGAAGCCCCGCCTCAGCTTTCCTTTGATTGGACAATGAAAAAAGACGCGACTGACGTAGCGCGCTTTTTCCACTTAGAGTTTACTTTTTCCAACTGCAGGCGCACAGAGCGCACCGGCAAAAACGCAAGACGCAGCAGACGGTCAAACGCGAGGCACGCCATTAGAAAAATCATTCAATCTCAACGCATTTTTATTTTTGTCTTACCAATCTTAAAATGTTTATTTCCTTGAATAAAAGCATTTGCTCTAATAACCAGATTCAGCCACTCAAAGAGCTCTATAGACCCCCGGAGCTTTCAAGAGAATCTCTTTTGTTAAGGCGCAACAAAAATCAATCAATGTGACTGAGTGCAGAAAAAGGACATCTGATTTTCTGGAGAGGGTAATTAGCCCTTTGTTCGGGTGGAGCAGGTGTTAAGAAATCCACACACACTTTCACTAACAGACAATGACAATCCATTAACATTCCACATCAGAGACAATGACACCTCTCTCTGACACTCACACACACTCCATGTCGTTGTGGCAGCACTATGCTTTTCTTAAGTCTTATAAACGATTTTCTGTTGTTTTTTAGTCTTCAGAGTGATGTACAGAATCGATGTCCTGTTCACAATGACAGAACACATGATGGTTATTTGAGTCAATCAATGACCAGTGATCCACCGGTAACAGTCATGGCCCATTTAAAGACTGAACACACGTGTGAAAGGAAGTGTGTGTGTAGGGACAGAGGATAATGTTTTTTTTTAAGTGGTGTAAATAATACGTCTTTTGCAGCACGGCCATTTATTTCCATACCTTACGTGTTTGTTAGGAAGTAAATGTGTATTAGAACACTGCAAGATGGATTAAAAAAAGTAGTATAAATCTAAACGTTAAAAATGTGTTTAAATAAATCAACCGAGTCGTTCACTATCGGTCTTCTCTGGCTTCTTGAATAGGACTAAACATTATGTGCTCACTTTCTAAACTAAACTAGGGAATTGGGCTAAACGATAAATCAACATGAAATCGAATATGCGATTTAGCAACAGCAACAATTGTCTTGCACATCATGTGAGGAAAGTACGGTGATTTGATCAGTAGCAAATCTCCTCCTGAAGGCCAGAGGGCGCTCTTTCTCACGCGAATTGCACAGAACATGCTAAATGTTTAGTCACTTGAATCTTTTTAATAAAGGTTTGCAATTTAGTGGTTTGCTAGACTTTGGTGGTTATTTGAGTGTAAACTAAATTTAACAGGTAAAATTTCAATAATATAAAATGATAAGTCGCTAAAAAATATTGATGTAAACTAATTATTATCGTCGACCATCATTGATTATACCAACGAATAGCAGCAGCCCTTATTCAAACACATTAACACATACTTTTCAGTCCAAATACAATCTCTCATCTACAAAAAACACATTTGGTCTCATTTACGAATAATTAGGAATAGTGCTAAACGAGAAATAAAAAAATAAATAAATCAAATATGCGATTTAGCGACAGCTAAATTGCCTTGAGGATCATGTGAGGAAAGCACGATGATGTGATCAGTAAATCTCCTCCAGAAGGCCAGAGGGCGCTGTCTTTCTCACGTGAATTGCATAGAACAACCAAATATGCCACAAAGAAACCCAGGAAATACCAGTCTATAGGATATCATTATAGCGTTTGTAGGATAAACAGAAGATTAAACTGATTTCATTTGATTCAACAAGATAAATAATAATAATGACCACGACAACATATGGTTTATCGGAGTTCTTCTTATAATCTTCAGATAATACAGTACGTAATGATGCAACACCTTTGTCACTGTTTATTACAATGCTATTATGACATATGTCGTGTGGTTAATTCTGTGTAAGACTACATCTTTTCACAAAAGGACTTATTTCTAACACTCCACTGAAGTTACGAAGTCAGTGTTGTGTATAAACATCATTATTTGTGGTATTTTATGTGCTTTCAGGTTTAACAAGAGCAACATTTACTACAAAAGGCCGTAGCTATGCAAAAAGCTGTCAATATATGGCAGAATGATTAGGGTTGGGCCGCTAGACGATGCCATCGTCCATCGCCGATGGCGGATAGACATCACGATGCTGAGCCGGCATCGCGATCCTCCACTCCGCCCCCGTCGCAGCAACCCGCTCGTGAAAAATACACACTCAGGCCCCGTTTACACTAATACGTCTTAGTTTTAAAATGGCAATTTAGAACGAAAACTATCTACGTCCACACTGTCGTTTCATCTAGCATTTCTGAAAAGCCCTCCTTCCACACTATACCGCTGAAAACGCACATCACGTGACCACACACACACACAGTCATGCGCTGCAGTGTACACGCGCGTCTGAGCTCCAGCAGTCAGCCGGCCCGCTGAGCACAAAACCCCAAAGAGCAGTGCACGTCGGACAGTTTATCAAGGATGTAACGCTGGATTTCATCTCACTATGGTTGTTAAACATGATATTTAATTAATCTTGTCTCTATCTAACGACTCTTCGGTCTTTTAAATCTATCAGGTAACGTGTCACAGCGTCAGTACACTGCTTCAATCTTTCGCTTTCACGCTTGTACTTAGTAATTTTAGCGAAAACCTCAGATACTGTTGGTTGGTTCCTGTTGGTTGTGCACCTTTTTAGTTTGTCGACGCCATTATAACGACACAGATCACTCTGCCATTTTATGCCCCATGAGTCCCACGGAAAAAGTGATTGACAGGTGGTAATTTGTGTGAAACTTATCTTTTTTTTATTTATGATTTGGTTATGGGTAAAACAAAGACCATGCGGGTCAGGTATTTGAATTGGTAGGCTACAAATAATTAATTAGTTATAAATTAATTAATTATTCATAAGCCGCCTACGATGACATCGTCCATCGTGATGTTTCACATCAGACATTGTACGATGCCAAATTGGTCGACATCGCCCAACCCTAATAATGATATCGCGTGAGATCATATGCGTAGCTTGTCAGAGAACTATGGCTCTGTGTAGTAAACGCTGCTGAATTACAGAGCTGGCTTTATAGAAAAATGCTACATGATGTAAAATAATTACTTTTTTTACTATGATATAATTTACAAAAATGTCTTAAAGTTGAACACCCAGATGTGCGTCCAAGATTTTTTACCATCATATTTTTAATAAAACTTTTTAATATCATTTTTCATTTAAAGGGCAACTATTTGACCCCTTTTTCAAGATTTAATATAAGTCTTTTGTGTCTCCAGAATGTGTCTGAAGTTTCAGTTCAAAACACCCATCAGATTATTTATCATACCTTTCAGAATATTGGAATTTTCTGCTCTGAACACAATGTAGCTGTTTTTGTTGCCTGTGCCTTCAATGCTAGTTCTCCCCGCCCACCATTCCCACGTGCCTGTCAGAGTGTGCCTCAATCTCCACCTCGGCTGCGTCAGATAAACAGCACAGTGGCAGACATGAAGGAAGGAGATCTCATGTAACGTTTGTGAGAAATACCACAGTAAGAACTTTCACAATCTGCGACGATGAGTCACACACGTTGTTACAAAGTTCACGCACACACACTGTTTTTGCACGACAAATGTGACAGGATACATGTTAATATCCACTGCTGTATGGATATCCGTTATGTTAAATGTACAAAATAAACCTGACTTAACGTCCACAAGTGGCGATTGAAGCGTCTTCTTTTATAATTGTACTGACATGCAGCTTGTGGTGATAAAGACAGTAAAATCTCTGTAATTCATTACAAACATGCACTGTTTTAAAAACGTTTTAAACTTGTAAAACTCATTCTTGATCACATTTGATGATGATTGATGATCACAGAGAGCTCAACAGATCTTTTAATCCCAGTTGCTTTGCGCACGTCCTGTCTTGTTGATATGATTATACGTGTTACTATGAAGACATGTTAATACGCGGCTGTCAATCAAATCGGTGGGCGGGGAAACCACACTCCTAAGTCAAGTTAGGGTCGGCCTCAAAATGGGAGGGATTTGAATCCAATTTTAACATCATGAAATTTAAAAAAAAAAGAGACTTATTGTCTTTATATCACCCCAATATGACTGCTGACACACTATACCTACACACAGTTCTGTCCAAACAGCTTACGAAAGATGATTTTCATCATAGGTGGCCTTTAAATAGTTTATTTGGTCTGTGTACTGTGGTACTTCAGACTATTGATACGGTGGTATCCCTTTTATAGACATCCTTTTTTTCCATCCTTTACTCTACGGAATGAATATGAACAGTATTTGTGCTTTCACGCAATATTTTATACCTTCAATACATTATACAGTTTGCAATATTTACTCAGTGTTCGTTAAATTAGTAAAAATTAAAGTGTTCGTAAAATTAAAGTTCGTCAATTTTCTCTCTCTGTGAGTGTGTGTACCTTTGCGTAAAGGCTGAGGCATGGTGAGGATGAAGATGATGAGGAGGGATGGGACGTCTCTGAAAAGCATGGGAACCTCAGGACGCTCTTCATCACAGTACCTGCACACACACAAAAAAACAATGAAACACTGCAGAAACACAAATCAACCACCAAATATGTTTAAACAACTTTTACATAATGTTGATATCATAGATTGTTTTATCTATATACACTATATCAGTGTTTCTCAACCACGTTCCTGGAGGACCACCAACACTGCATGTTTTGGATGTCTCCTTTGTCTGTCACACCCATTACAGGTCTTTCAGTCTCTGCTAATGAGCTGATGATCTGAATCAGGTGTGTTTGGTTAAGGAGACAGGAAAATGTGCAGAGCTGGTGGTCCTCCAGGAGCGTGGTTGAGAAACACTGCTCTATAACGTTTATCAGGATTTGTATAGCTACATCCATTTTAGTTCTCTTTTATAGTTGCTTTGTCCATTGTATAACTTTCATATTGTTTTTAGGGAGACCATTTTACCATCTGTCCAGGGACAACCGATTTTTGGCTAATTCTGGTACATTTATGTACACTGTGACTGCCAAATAAACAGAAACCTCAACTTCACACAATATTTACTGCATATATTTAAAGTAAATTAATTAAAGTATTAATGAATATTTAAAATATTAAAGTAAACTATTTAAAGTATACTAAAGTTGGGTGCTCCAAACTACGTGATCCAAACTATCTTGTCTGAATGTTTTTTCCCAAAAGCACAAGATACTAAAGTAATAACAGGACAATTTCTGTGGGCGACCTTGAGTCAAATCTTTTTTGCTAGAGTTCTAGCATTAATAGGCAGTGGGTGGACTATTTACACAGACGGCAAATAAAATATAAAGGAAAATATTATTTAGGTAAATATTTATTCTTTTTGCAGAGTGTGTGGGACGGAGTGCAGTCCATTAGAGCACAATGCTGGAGTATGAATGTGCACTCACTATTTACACACACATAAAATAATAATACAGCAATATATACGTTACATTAAATGGAATACATGCTTAAATTTAAACAGGAATACGTTATGATGAAATATAAAAGCAACTGCTTTTATACAGTCATAAAAATCGCAAGTACACTTTAACATTAATCTTTAAAGAGATAGTTAACCCAAATATGAATATTCGGTCATCATTTACTCGTACTCGTCGTTAAGTTTCTTTATTCTGTTGAACACAGAAGATATTTTGAAGAATGTTGAAAAGCAACAGCCACTGACTTTCATAGTATTTTTTTTTTTTTGTTCCTACTATAGATGTCAATGGTTGCTTTTTTCCAACATTGTTCAGAATATGATGTTTCATGTTCAACAAAAGAAAGAAATTTAGATTAGGGCGAGCACGTGGTTGTTCCACCGTATCTGCAAATAATGACCCTTTTCAACACACTCGCAGCCACACTCTGTACAACAGAGATGCTCAAACTAGGGCCCACGGGCCAAAGCTAGCCCATGGTAACCTTTGATTTGGCCAGCCATTCCATCTGAAAAGAGTGGAAGAATGATGGGGATGGTTTAGAGATTGTCATTTCTAATTTAATGCAACATTTTGTTTGTTTGTTTTATTGTTAAAAAGCTAACTGAAATTAAATGTTTCAATTAAACAGTGTAAATAAATGAGATTTAGTTTAAATGCACATACTGTCACCCAACGGATAGAGGACAAATCAAGGCAAAGGCAGATTCTGCTTGACTAGTGTATTCAGCATTGAACTCCACTGTGTTATAAATGCGATTGTTTATGCTTTTATTGTAATAAGTTATCATTTTAAATGCATACTGCATTAGTTAATACGATTTAAAGCAATGTTTTCTAATAAATTAGGAAATTACCCATGGCAACTTTAATGTAATATAGTTTGGTATATTTACCTTCAAACCCCATGGCTCTCAATCATATTTGGTTTTTGGGCCTTTGTACGAAAAATTTTGGGCACCCCTGCTGTACACAAATACGGATGGATGGATGGATGGATGGATGGATGGATGGATGGATGGATGGA
>CAIGQV010000260.1:730495-751219 GCA_903798115.1 Danio jaintianensis | reverse complement strand
CAAACTTGACTGATTTCTGTGAGAATCTTGGGTCCATGCGGGTTCCAATAGGTCTTGTGCAGTACATGTGATGATTGGAAAGCAGTTCAACAAATGATTCATTGGAAAAAAAAAAAAAATCTACCTTCTGCCACTTTTCCAAATGATCAACTAGAAGTCAAGTTATTATTTGTTGCTCTTACAACTGGGATCGACGACAAGACTTTTGTCAGGTAGCGTACACAGTCATATTACGCTGATAAGCTATGCAACAAAAAAAACGGTTTTAAATTCGAATTTGATTTAATCAGTCAATAGTGGCATTGAGATAATCATTCTGAAATAATGACAGCTGCGCTTTTCAATGAGCTACAGCTGTAGTAAATGCTGCACGTGAAATTACATTTAACAATTTTACTCCAAAGTTTCCTCAGAATAAGTCGAGGGTTTGATATATCAAATGTTTCTGTGAGACTAGTCTATAGTTGTGTGTTTATTAGTCAAGCTAAATCAATGAAAGCAGATAAATCTTCTGTTTATTCAGCAACCGCTATTTTCTCTGTTTCTTTGTGTTTGTGTTTGTATTTAAACAGGTTTGTGGGTTTCTGCAAGCGAGCACCCTCTGGCCTTCAGAGTAAACGATTTTTACAAATCGCACCGTCCTTCCTTGAAAAGATGTGTACGGCAATTGCAGCTTTGCTCAATCGGGTTTGCAATTTTAACTCCATTAACTGGCCAGCTAAATCAATTCAATTCGATTAATCGACCAAAGCCTCATTATAAAAGCTGCTGTGTTATTACATTTTTTACATTTACATTTTTTTACACTGTCCTATGGTGTGACAGTCTCAAGTATAGTTTAATAAATTACCACTCTTATAAATTAAAAAGTAAAAAATAAAATTAGTAATTCCTCAGACCTAATTTTACAAGTAGCTATTTAAGTTAATGGAATCACTCATTTCATCCATATATTCTACAAACATAGATACTTCACACATTTTGTCACTGAAAACCATGACATCCTGTGTGACACTATACACTCACCGGCCACTTTATTAGGTACACCTTACTAGTACCGGGTTGGACCCCTTTTTGCCTTCAAAACTGCCTTAATCCTTCATGGCATAGATTCAACAAGGTTCTGGAAATATTCCTCAGAGATTTCGGTCCATATTGACATGATAGCATCACGCAGTTGCTGCAGATTTGTCGGCTGCACATCCATGATGCGAATCTCCCATTCCACCACATCCCAAAAGTGCTCTATTGGAGATTGAGATCTATTGAGATCTGGTGACTGTGGAGGCCATTTGAGTACAGTGAACTCATTGTCATGTTCAAGAAACCAGTCTGAGATGACTCGCGCTTTATGACATGGCACGTTATCCTGCTGGAAGTAGCCATCAGAAGATGGGTACACTGTGGTCCTAAAGGGCTGGACATGGTCAGCAACAATACTCAGGTAGGCTGTGGCGTTGACACGATGCTCAATTGGTACTAATGGGCCCAAAGTGTGCCAAGAAAATATCCTCCACACCATTACACCACCACCACCAGCAGCCTGAACCGTTGATACAAGGCAGGATGGATCATGCTTTCATGTTGTTGACGCCAAATTCTGACCCTACCATCCGAATGTCACAACAGAAATCAAGACTCATCAGACCAGGCAAAGTTCTTCCAATCTTCTATTGTTCAATTTTAGTGAGCCTGTGCAAATTGTAGCCTCAGTTTCCTGTTCTTAGCTGACAGGAGTGGCACCCGGTGTGGTCTTCTGCTGCTGTAGCCCATCCGCCTCAAGGTTTGATGTGTTGTGCGTTCAAAGATGCTCTTCTGCATACTTCGGTTGTAACGAGTGGGTATTTGAGTTATTGTTGCCTTTCTATCAGCTCGAATCAGTCTGGCCATTCTCCTCTGACCTCTGGCATCAACAAGGTATTTGAGCCCACAGAACTGCCACTCACTGGATAGTTTCTCTTTTTCGAACCATTCTCTGTAAACCCTAGAGATATTTGTGCGTGAAAATCCATGTAGATCAGCAGTTTCTGAAATACTCAGACCAGCCCGTCTGGCACAAACAACCACGCCACGTTCAAAGTTACCTAAATCACCTTTCTTCCCCATACTGATGCTCGGTTTGAACTGCAGCAGATCGTCTTGACCATGTCTACATCTCTAAATGCATTGAGTTGCTGTCATGTGATTGGCTGATTAGAAATTTGCATTAATGAGCAGTTGGACAGGTGTACCTAATAAAGTGGCCGTGAGTGTATGCTAATTTCATAATGGTAATTCCACCAAAAAAACAATAATTAGTTTAAGGACAATGTGATCATGTGACTGAAGACCCTGTGAAGTGACGTGTTCAGATTTTGGAACCACTAAAAAATTTAGTTTTGTCTTTTGGTGTGACACCCCTATTTATTGAAAATGTCCAACATGTCATGGAGAAAGAAAAAAAAATCATAATTTCATATAAAATAAATAGCACTATATGAAGACAAGTGTCCAACAATGAAGATTATTTGCTCTCATGCTATTTGTATATTATTATTTTTTCTTCATTTTTGATATCACACCATTGGACGCATTTAACTTTGGGTCAAACCAAAACCAAATGCAGTCACAGACAATTCCCTCCAACTACGGCCACCGAACACTGCTCAAACCCTCTTTCTTTGTCCATACTTTTCTATTTTCCTGTTCTCCTGCTGATGCGATCTCTAATGTACTGAGACTGAGTAAATGCGCCGCTCTCTGTGGACGTGTGTTTAATGTAGCTCAGAAAATGGCTGCGCTGCTGGACTGTAAAATCTCTTCAGCTTCGCTTTAGTGTTTGGAATTTTTCATAAGAAAAAAAATGAGTGTGTATAAATGAGTGTGTGGATGTATGTCGACTGACTGGTCTTGATGGCAAAAATCCAACAGCAAACCTGACAATCTCCTTTCAGGTAGTCATTATGCAAATACAATAATTCGCACGGCATCATCCTAAAACGAATGGCTTTTTTTAAATTACTTGAACAGTCACTTCCTGTTTAAACCATGGAAAGTCAGGGCTCCTCAACAGGAAAATTCAATTTAGCTGGTGTGGTGTAGGGGTTAAGGTTCAGGGTTTGGTAAAGAGCAAGGCTGAATTTCTTGAAGGCTCCTGTAATCAACTTACTGTGACCTTAAACACTGAACTGAAGACACTGAACTTCAATTCTGAGATTTTGAAACTGTAATAAGGTCTGGAATAGCAGTTTTCACTTTCGAGGCTGATGTGATATCCAAAAAGCAGTGGGGCTGATATACAGCAAATTAAACACATACAAAACATTAAGTTATCTTAAAGGTGCAGTATGTAAGTTTGACAGCCAGTGGTTGAACTAGGTATTGCACTAGCACACACAAGCACAGGTTGCCAGATTGACGACACCAACAGGAGCGAGCCTGACTATCAAGCCTAAAGGCTGATTTAAACCGTGTTCTAGCTAAAAGCAACGGCACGCGATAGAAGGAATATTTTCCATATTAAAAGGAGTTTTTGTCCTAACCAGCACCTGAAATTTATATTTTAGAAACGGCTTCTATTTCTTGCAGCTGAACAACAGAAAACTATGACAATGATCACCTCAGGTGCACCTCATGTGCTTTATTCAGTGTTAAATGCTAATAATGTGAGTTTGAATGCCATTTTACGTGACATTTATTGCCATACTACTGAAAGCAGCAGCAGATAGTTCACCTCAGATCTTGAAAATAAAATAAACCGTTTGAAATTGAACTTTAGAACTGTGACTCAGTGCAAACCAACACATATCAGTGATTCAGCATGTACATTTAATAATGTTAAAGCGGTTTAATATGTATTATTAGATTATAAACCTTGCCATTTTGTTGGAGTGCAGTGAGTGCACTATTCTGTGCTTCTGAATGACTGTATTTACATTTCTGTCGTGACGTGTCTGGTGCAAACAGCCAAATTGCTTATCACTGCAAATCCCGTCACATAACATGTGGTTAGGACACGCGGTTACAATGTAACCTGCTCACCTAATGTTTACGTTTGCAATATTTATATTATTTGCTAATTAATAACCTCATGTGGAACTCTGAATCTGCGTCTCATTTCGGAGTCTGCTACTGTCCACCGGAGGTCGCATTTCGGTCACAGACGCATGCTTTGAAAGCCTTCATGACTGAATGAACGAAATATGCATTTTTTCCACTAAGGCAACCTGGGGTGCTGAAATATAATTGGCTAAACTGGCAGTGGGCGGGTTAAAGGGACCAAAACAAAGACAGACATTCCAGCACGTGTAACACATTTTCAAAGCAGAATAACTGACTTCAGCATTGTTTTTCAGATAAACAAGAATGTTCACTTAGCATGTTTCTTAAATATCTGCAAACATTTAATGGTATTTTATGCTTTAGAAGCATCAAAAACTTACATACAGCACCTTTAATTGACACAAAAAACTATTATATGTCAAGATAAGTCTGTGTGAACTAGAACTGGAGAGATATTCAATATATTTGTATGTGATTTAGAGAGTAGCATAAGGCTAAAAGTAGGGCTGCACGATTAATCGAAGGCCATTTTCATGCACATTTTTGCAATAAAAGCAGCTCTGTGATCAGTGGTAAATCTCCAGCAGGTGTTTTCAGATGGAGCAGCATTTACTAAACAGAGTCATTTACATTTAGGTGCAAGAGTAAGGAGAGACAGAAGTGTGTTTCTACGGGTGGTTTGTCAAGCCCACTTACCTGTGTGAAGCACACTTCATAAATGCACAGTGTTTATTTGTGTTTTTTGTGCTGATCGTTGGGTTAAAGTGTCAGAGAGATGAAAGAGTGTGTTTTCTACAGGTGGCTTGTCAAGCCCACTCAATGTCGCAGTTACAGTTCACTGACAAGAGTCATAGTTCACTGACAAGCTACGCAAAGATTGTGATTTTATCCAACACAATCCTGAAATTGAAGAGAATTGTTTATAACCATTATGAATGTATTTTGTGACTAGTTGCACAGAAGAAGAGATCATGGAAGTGATTTTGGTTTTAGTGGAGAAAAAAAAGAAAAAGAGAGAGATACTCACTGAGACAGGAGCGTTTGGCAGCAGCACTGGCCCCTCCACTGCATAGATTCCCACCACGATGAACCAACTCCAGCTCTAGATTTGTTCTGAAAGAGAGAGAAAGGAGAGAGAGAGAATATGTGAAAGTCTGTGAACAAGAGCAGCACTGCAAGAAATCATCAATAGTTTTAGTAATCCTTTTACAATGCTAAACATATTATAAAACTTAACATATTATAAAAGTGTTTCTGCCAGAACAGCATCCATTACATATATGACATTCATGTATGACAACTACAGCGCAATGCAATATGCGAAATTAATAAGACCTAAACAAATATAATTCCTTCACACCACTGATCCCTAGTCTTTTCTGAGTGTGTAAACAGTCAAACTGCATAATGACATCTACTGTAGGTACTTGTGTTTCTTTAAACCGTATACAATTTTTTTTTTAAATATGGCCCACTGATAATAGATAGATAATAAATAGATAATAAATCATTGTGATTACAATATTGACTTAAATAATCATAATTCAGATTTTTCCCACAATAGAGCAGCCCTAACTGAAAATAATGTCCCTTATACACACAAACCCAGATAAATCTGAGCTGTGCATCTACAGAGAGACCAGAAGTGTGAAATGAACATTGTGCGTCTAAATGTCTAACAGACAATTAAAATCTTAAAAGCCTCCTGAAAAAGACAGAGGAGAGAGGAGAAAAAGGGTCAATTTCCCAGAGATAATGCACTCGAGTGTGGTTCCACCTGACTGCCACTGATCAGAGAGAGAGAGAGAGAGAGAGAGAGAGAGAGAGAGAGAGAGAGAGAGAGAGAGAGATGAATCATTGTACATATACTGATTATTATTTATTATTAATTTTTTTTATCCATTAATGTTGATTGTTAAATATACAGTTTATTCTGATTTTTTTTATTTATTTTTTTATTTATGTATTCTTTATTTTATTATTATTGTTGTATTTTTATATATTTTATAATATATTTTTACTACTACTACTACTATTTACTGTTTGTTTTTTTTAAATAATAATATATGTATGTTCTTTTTAATGTAAACTTTATAAATGCTTTGGCAATAGAGAGAGATGGACAGCTGCTTGGAGACAAAGGCTGACAAAAGGAGGCTAATGACCTAAGAACTGACATCATACTAAAGACAGAACACAACTGAAGATGCTGGAGAGGAGCAGGTGGACAGTCTCAAATCACTCCACTGATGAAGTTAACTGACTAAACACATAGACCAGCATCAAGAACAGTTTGATCAGATACAGACAGACAGACAGACAGACATAACAAAAATCAAGAAATAAATTAAAATAAAAAAGTGATCAGATACAGCCGGACAGTCAGACATAACAAAAAAAGAAACAAATGTAAATGAACAATAATAAAACAAGTGAATAATAAAAGTACAAAGGAACAAAAATAAATAAATAAATAAATAAATACAAAGAAACAAAGCAAAGAATAATCCAAGATAAAAAATGAACAATAGAAACAAAGAAAAGGTGGAACATAGAAAACAATGTTGAGCGAAGAAAGAGTAACTAACAAACAAACAAAGCGACTAAAGAGAAAAGAACAAATGAAACAAAGAACAAGCAAACAGCAGAATGAACAGAACAAACAAACACTAGCTCTGTTTCCATCCAAAGATGCTAATTGAATTTTGGGACAAAACTTTAATATCGCATAAATCATTTGCAAATAAAGCAGTGTTTCCATCCAATGAGTCAAAGAGAATAAAATCGTCACTTCTTGATAAACTGGCATCAATGCATGAATGCAATGCGGTGGCTTTTGCAGATGCTCAAGTCAGTTCTGGAGGAAATAATAATACTGAACCACTGTGATGACAGATTTCGGCTGATTTTAGAATGACCAAAACAACATTTGAGATTTAAAATGGGGTAGGTCCACTGGTTTGTCCAATATTGTCGTCCCATCATACCCATTTTAGTTTTTCACATGATAAAGTATATTTGCATCTTGGCATTTTCACTAAGCAATTTTTAACGCACTTTTCCAAAATGTGCTTAAGTGTACTTGTGAGTGTCCTCTATGAAGGATTACAATGTAAAGTACGACACTAGTCCTAAAAAATTCACACTATTTTTTTTGTTGTTGTTGTTGTAAAAACATAAGGTTACAAATTTGAAGAACTTTAACGTCATGTATACTTTAGTCATTTTGAGTTGCTCTATAAAGGTGAGCATACACAGTGCAAATTCTGATCGTTGGAAGATCCTTTGAGGTTTTCATTCATTTGATTTATGTGAAAATCGTTCGGATGCACGATTTTATGATCCGGCAAACTCTGAATCAATAGCATGAAATTCTGCACCAAAAACAAGGACAGAGGAAGGCGTCACTTTCAAAGCTTGCCAAAATTTCATGTGATTGCTTCGGAATTCACCAATCATAATAATTTGATTATTTTTACTATTTAATGTTTTTCACAAACTCACTATCGTGTGAACATATGCTCTTCTGACCATCAGAATTAAATTAAATTAAATTTAATCTGAATGTCTACATTTTACAGTAGAACATTAATGAAGATTATTAGAAATTGCGGTCCTTTGGTGAATATCATCATCAATGGTAACCATCACTACATGTGAGAGACACCAGCACGAAATCATAACATTTACAATACAACAACGAACACTTGATGTTGTATTGAGAACATTGAAGATAAAGTAAAAAAAAACACTGATCCATCTATTATTTAAGTCTTATATACTTGCAAAAAAACATTAAATGGCTCTTACTCACCTGGCCACGGAGTACATGAAGAGGAAGTCGTTGTCAGGTGACCCAGGGTTCTTCCCATAATCCATGTATTTCTTCTGTGTGGTGTTTTTAATGTCCTTTATAACAGATTCCATCTCTTTACTCAGGTTCGACTCAATCTGGGAAGAGGGAAAATTACCTTAGATTTGTGAAGGCATCTGTGTGTTTTTGGGGATGCACCGAAATAAAAATTCCGAACATTATAAATACACTTAGACAAAATATGAAAATGCTTTGTAATAATTATTTATTATTTTATTTAATAATACGAAGTAAATTTGTAAGACTTTTAAAATCAAACACAAGCTAAAACACACTGACTTAAAAAAAACAAGCCAATAAAACAACCACATTTTATCGACAGTGAACAGTTGAGAGGTGTAATTTTACCAGCGTTGCCATGACAGCAAATTAGCGCTATTACAAGCAGCAGGAACAAGACTACAACACTACGTAGAAATGTCCTGTTGGAGAGTTAATTGAGTGGACTTAGATTTTTCGATGAGCATGTGCGGTTCATGCATAGATAAGTAAAAATGAGCGGAATATCCAGTGTAAAGGTTATTTGCACACTGAATCCGAAAATTTCGTCCGTAATTTTCGCACGTTAAAAAACAAATTCAACCTCACGTTGTTCCGACACACTGCCTCCAAAACATTCGTACGGCAAAAAAAAAAAATTCAAACCGGGTTCGTTTTTTTCAGTTTTTCGCATCTGAAAAAGTTCTTTGAGAGGTGTTTTGACAGTTCAGAGCTGCCGTACAAGTGAAAGGCAAAATACAAAATGTCGTCACTTGAGCCACAGATAACTTCATGACAAACACAGTGCATAATATAAGACAGAATGTGCGCAACGCGGCCACCACCTATTATAATGTCTATAGGTACTGCCAGTCTCTGTTCCGGATTTGTTTACGTACATAGATGTGTGAAGTATCACAAGCAATGTATCAAAATTCCACTGATTTCCTGAAATAAACTTGGCATAATCTCCTTCCCTCTCTATCATTGGAATTGAAAAATGTTTTGTGTTTCTTTGGAATGGATTAATTAATATGCATCGGACTCAGTGTGCAAGGTTGTGTTTACGTGACACATTTTTTGGATATGAATACGAAAAAAATGCTCACAAAAATTTCTGACTTCAGAGTGCAAAGACTTTAATATTGAGCCATTTCAAATTTTGAATGTGGTGTGCACAAGCTTGTTAACTGTGCGCTTCAAAGCACAACAAACCGCCCTTGTACGGCACAAGCCATTGAAATGAATGGGTTTCATAGCGCAGTGCTTTGCGTATCCAGTGTGAAAGCCGCTTCTCACATCGCATTGTCTACGGCTTGAGGGAGAATAAAACCATCGTGCTGAACACTGAAGGACACACTTTGGCACATACACATATTTTTGGCTATTTTTCTCTTTATTCTCAATCATTTTCGGTGACAGAAAATTCAGTCCCTTACTAATGTTTGACATGCCTGACATGCATTTATGACACCGGCTTGAGCCTTTGTGTTATGAGAAGTGAAACCACAGCAATGTTAGATGGGGCATGAAAGATCACATGAAGGTCAGTGTGGCACCAGCTCTTACTCTGAATCAGAATGGAGGGATGAGATGGACAGAACAGAAAAGAGGGGATGGGGAGCACTCTAATAAATACCAGAATGGGATCTCTTTGCTTTACGCTGGCGCTTACTGGGAAAATGCCCAGCTGCTCCTGGAGGTCTTCTACTTCCTTCACCAGTGTAGACATGCTCTTGGTACTGGGTGCGTGCCAGGCTCCGGTCTCCATCCCTCGTCCAGGACGGCAGGGTAAAACACTGTTGGCGAACTGGCGACAAAGCGGACAGGTGAACTCGCCTTTATCCACAGAAATCCCCTGAAGAACCTGATCATTCTGCAAAACAAGCAATATAAAACAGAGGATCAGTTATGGTTGATTTAATGATGTTTAATAACTGACTAGTTGTCAAAAACAGGTAATACAGTATCCTTTTTGACATGATTGGTTACGGTCTCACTGACTATTCATAAAGTCTGCTCTATACTGTAGTTTAATCTGTTCTCATGCCGCGGTCACACTAGAGTTTGAGCACGCGAAATTCTGTTGGGCGCGGGATTAAACAAGATAATTAGACAAAAAAAAGAAGAAGTGATTGGTCCATATTTTACATTTCTGTACATAGAGGTCATGTTTTGATCTTCGATTGGTCTCAAGCAACCATGTGATGCGATTTCACAGGTCAGAGTTCACCAAGCTTGAACTTTCCAACGCAGTGAACTGCGAAACTTGACGAACGAGCTTGCGTTTCCGATCTGACGCATTCGCTTGCGTATGAATGGAAGTCTATGGAGAGAAAAGTGCAGTGTGACCGTAGCTTTACAGACCTCCAGGATTGAGTCTCATTTGAATTTTACCAATTCAGATTCCAATTTCCATGCCACTTATTGATTTAAAATTTAGACCTGTTCACACTGGTATTAAGGAGACAGGTTACTTTTCACAAGTGTCCTTTAAATGCAGTATTTTTTTTTGTCCACTTTAGACCACTTTTAACCACTTCTCTGGTAAGGGAGGGTCTGTGGGAAAGATGAGCTTTTCTCTGATCTTTTAATCTTTTTCTCTGGTCTTTGAATTCCCTGATCTTTTTCTGACGCAATTGTTTTTATTTATTAAAAAAAAAATTATATTAAAAGTACCAGATCAATAAAACACGCTTTATGAATAGGCTACTTTATGCATTAAGAATGAAATTATACATAATTAATTTTTTTCCAAATCTATTAGGCTTGCACACTTTACCATGTTTTACAGTTTTAACATTTATTTATGCTTTTGTTTTGATCAAATTTGTTAAAAAAATACTTTTGTACATTAAAATTAAATTAAAAACATTTTGACAACTTTGATTAAAAACATTCTGCAAAGGATCAGGAATTGATGATAGATTACTGTTCAAAGTCTGATAGTTTCAACAACACAGAAGTTCCTGGTAGAATACCAAGAGGAAAAAATAAAAATATGCACACAGTTACCAATAAGAGGAATCGAAATGTTAATTTTACAAGTATCCAATTCCAAAATAAGAATCCATTTTCGATTCCCAACCCAACAGACCTCTAAGCGGTAATTTAAGTGTTGCAATCAATCTTGATTTAATGGCTTTTATAACATTTTCTGACATAAGAAACATCTTGTGACATAGTCTAAAACTGTAACGTGTCTTCTTATTTGTGGATACTCATGAAAAAAACCAAAACCAATTGTTTTATACAATAAAGAAAACAAATTGGTTGCACTAGTTATTTCAAACAAATCCTTTAGGGTATTGCTGCGCCATTGTTGTAAATTGTTTGAGATGTCTGTGAATGAATGATTATTAAGTTGTAAACCGAGCTGTTACTGTGTGGACATTTCCCATAAAAACTAAAAAGTTCCTTTTAGTCAAAAGACTACGGCTGCGTCTGAAATCGCCTACTACTCAGTCGGTACTGCATTTGAATTTACCATGTACCATGGTTTGCAATGATTAAAAGAAGCACTGGTTGCAATGCAGCATGGGTGTTTTGTAAGTAATGTTAATCATAGTCTTTAGGGAGTCTGTGGGTTTGTAGCCTGAGGTTGATTAAAAGGACAGACTGCAAGAACCCCTCTCTATTGCTCCAAACGTCAACGTCAGCTCATTTTGCAGTTTATTAAGCTGATGATGTCAGAACACCACTATTAGCATAATCGCAACTCTCCTCTGAAAAGTTCAGTTCATTAGAAAAAAGTGGCGGGTGAACCTCTAATGATCTCGAAGATCAGAGTCTGAACTAATAGCTCAGGATCTCGTCTAGGAAAAGACATTTTTTATTTCATGCAAAGTACTGCTGAACATACAGGCCTGTGTATCGATACAAAGTAAAAACAAAAATTGGTGTTTATAAAGACTCCTACTTCAATTCACATTTATTTCTATAGCACAGGGATGTCAGTCATTTTCACCAAGGGCCACTTCAAAGGCCCTATCGCACGCTGAATCTGAAATTTTCGTTGGTAATTTTCACACGTAAAAATTATTCCGACCAATCGTATTGACGCTGCCTCCGAAACTTTTGTCCATTATAAAACAATTAGAGTCGGTTTAATTTCTTTTTTTTGACAATTCAGGGTCGCCGTACAAGTGAAAAGCAGAATCCAAAATGGCATCCGAGAAACTAATCTACAAATACGCATCGACTCAGTGTAACCCAAGACCGGGTTGAGCAGGGCTGAGCCTGGTCAGTACCTGGATGGGAGACCACATGGGAAAACTAGGTTGCTGTTGGAAGTGGTGTTAGAGAGGCCAGCAGGGGGCACTCAACCTGCGGTCTGTGTGAGTCCTAATGCCCCAGTATAGTGATGGGGACACTATTCTGTCAGTGAGCACCTTCTTTCAGATGAGACGTTAAACCGAGGTCCTGACTCCATGACTCCAAATTCCATGGCATTTCTTGTAAAGAGTAGGGGTGTAACCCCGGTGTCCTGGCCAAATTCCCTCCATCGGCCCTTACCCATCATGGCCTGCCAATCATCCCCATCCACCGAATTGGCTCTATCATTGTCTCTCCACTCCATCTATAGCAGGTGTGTGGTGAGCGCGCACTGGTGCCGTTGTCCTGTGGCTGCCGTCGCATCATCCAAGTGGATGCTGCACACTGGTGGTGGTGTGGAGAGACCCCCCTCATGATTGTGAAAAGCTTTGGGTGTATGGCCATACACGATAAATGCGCTATATAAATAACATTACTTACATTATTTACAAGGATTTTTCAGATTCAAATACAAAAAAAAAAAAACACACACAAAAATTTCAGACTTCAGTGTGCAACGACCTTAAGACTGTATAAATGTTACTACTCCTTAACATACTGCTAAATAAAACTCCCTTTATTTCCTTAGAACAAATTAAGTTAACAAATAATTACATGCATAAATGTGATTTTAACATGAGCTGGATCTAACAAAAAACTATGTAGCTTATAGTCAATACACAATATAAAGTAGCATGAACTTCAATTATAAAGCTGTGTTCACGCCAAACGCGAAGCACGCGTCACTTGCTCTAGATTACTCACGGAATGTTTAACGCTAATTTTCCACTTGAGTTGAATAACAACCTCCTGCAGATGATTCGAATTCTGCACTTGAACATGATTGAACTTGAACAGAATACTTGATTGAAGCGAATTATGCATGTTTTTATTGCGCCAAGCCACCCAGTTCGCATTGACTTTGCATGTAATCTACTCACACAAATACTAAAATTTGCATTTGGTGTGAAACAAACTCTCGCGGGCCACATAAAATCATATGGAGGACCAGATTTGGCCAGCGGGCCTAAAGTTTGACATTCCTGCTATAGCTTTTTTTATAGTGTAGATTGTGTCAAAGCAGCTTTACATAGAAAACTAAAAGCCACATTATTTCAGATTGTGGAACATTCCAGCATATCAAGCAGGCAGGAGTGTAGAAGTTCTACAGTCGTGGCCAAAAGTTTTGAGAATTACATAAATATTGGAAATTGGAAAAGTTGCTGCTTAAGTTTTTATAATAGCAATTTGCATATACTCCAGAATGTTATGAAGAGTGATCAGATGAATTGCATAGTCCTTCTTTGCCATGAAAATTAATTTAAAACATAAAAACTTTCCACTGCATTTCATTGCTGTCATTAAAGGACCTGCTGAGATCATTTCAGTAATCATCTTGTTAACTCAGGTGAGAATGTTGACAAGCACAAGGCTGGAGATCATTATGTCAGGCTGATGGGGTTAGAATGGCAGACGTGACATGTTAAAAGGAGGGTGATGCTTGAAATCATTGTTCTTCCATTGTTAACCATGGTGACCTGCAAAGAAATGCGTGCAGCCATCATTGCGTTGCATAAAAATGGCTTCACAGGCAAGGATATTGTGGCTACTAAGATTGCACCTAAATCAACAATTTATAGGATCATCAAGAACTTCAAGGAAAGAGGTTCAATTCTGGTTAAGAAGGCTTCAGGGCATCCAAGAAAGTCCAGCAACGCACAGTGAGGCGAAGACTTTTGGAAGATGGCCTGGTGTCAAGAAGGGCAGCAAAGAAGCCACTTCTCTCCAAAAAAAAACATCAGGGACAGATTGATCTTCTGCAAAAAGTATGGCGAATGGACTGCTGAGGACTGGGGCAAAGTCATATTCTCCGATGAAGCCCCTTTCCGATTGTTTGGGACATCTGGAAAAAGGCTTGTCCGGAGAAGAAAAGGTGAGCACTACCATCAGTCCTGTGTCATGCCAACAGTAACGCATCCTGAGACCATTCATGTGTGGGATTGCTTCTCATCCAAGGGAGTGGGCTCACTCACAATTTTGTTCAAAAACACAGCCATGAATAAAGAACGGTACCAAAACACCCTCCAACAGCAACTTCTTCCAACAATGCAACAACAGTTTGGTAAAGAACAATGCATTTTCCAGCACGATGGAGCACCGTGCCTAAGGCAAAAGTGATATCTAAGTGGCTCAGGGACCAAAACGGTGAAATTTTGGGTCCATGGCCTGGAAACTCAACCAGATCTTAATCTTATTGAGAGCTTGTGGTCAATCCTCAAGAGGCGGGTGGACAAACAAAAACCCACTAATTCTGACAAACTCCAAGAAGTGATTATGAAAGAATGGGTTGCTATCATTCAGGATTTGGCCCAGAAGTTGATTGAGAGCATGCGCAGTCGAATTGCAGAGGTCATGAAAAAGAAGGGCCAACACTGCAAATACTGACTCTTTGCATAAATGTCATGTAATTGTCGATAAAAGCCTTTGAAACGTATGAAGTGCTTGTAATTATATTTCAGTACATCACAGAAACAACTGAAACAAAGATCTAAAAGCAGTTTAGCAGCAAACTTTGTGAAAACTAATATTTGTGTCATTCTCAAAACTTTTGGCCACGACTGTAGTTAAATAAACTGATTCAGTTTAGGCTTAGTTTAATTCACTACTTGCTTTTTCAACCTCTTTTGCACAATATCTTGCATAATATCGTTCTGTATTTTGTTAAAGTACTTGTACAGTCGGTCTTTGGTTATGTGTATATACTGGTATATACTGTATTGTATATGTATAGTTAGTATAATTAGATTACCACTCCAGTATTTTAGTTGTGTATAGATTTAAAATAGCTCTTACGTCCAGTGTTGTGTTTACACGTGTGATTATGTTTATGTAGCACCGTGGTCCTGCAAGACACAACATTTCGTTCCACTTTGTCCACACATGTAGCGGACTGACAATAAAGCTCAACTTGACTAGACTTTAATTCAGTTCAGTTTAATATAAATGTCACGTTTGAAGTCTGATCCACTAAAGAGCAGCTCCACCATTGACCATTAGTCAATGTCTGCAGTTTTTTTTTTCCCCAATGCTAGAATATGTGGTTCAGAAGGCTCAGGTGGCGAGGGACCCATTAATAAATGACGACTAGACGTTTGGAATCCAACTGACAGAGCGTGTAAACGGTGACAAGAGAGTCAAACTCCAGACCTGACAGACTCCAGATCAGAAGCCACTTTATATTAGACAACTAGAGGAATCATTCCACGATCTTCCATTGGGTTAAATCCATTAAGAGGGGTCTAAATGCTAGATGTTCTTTGAGAGTGGGAGCACTGCACTGCATTTACTAGCTGTAGTAATGCTTCCTCATTAAACCATTAAATAGCTTGTGTAGTGTAGGGGTGTGAACCTACACTGGTCTCACAGTTCGGTTCGATTACGTTTGTCAATTCGAGGGCAGTATTAATATTAAGTCAAGCAGCTCTGTAAATCATACCACAGCATATGTAGTGTCATGAAAGTCCTTACTGAACTTAACATTTCACTTACACTTAATATTTACATAAAAAATGTCCAAGTAACGATGATGTTTAGAACGTGTCGTTTTCAAAAAAAAGTTTGACATTAAATTAAAATTTAGTTTTTAAACAGTCATGTTCAAAGAAATTCAATCAAATCTGTTGAGTTCAATACTAGTAATATTCAAATGCGGTTTCTGAAATATTGATCAAACGTGCATTATTTGTCATAGTTCCTGCACAAGATTTTTAAATTAAGAATTACTCGTATACGTAAATTTGTAGTAGTTATATCCACAAATGCCAGTGAAAACAGTACTGTGCCAAAAGGAAGCCCTATGTTAACAGTGTCCAGAAGCGCCTTCGACTTCTCTGGGTTCGGAGGCATCTGGGATGGACCATCACACGGTGGAAACGTACTGTGGTCAGATGAATCAGTATTTCAGGTATTTTTTGAGAGAAATGCCCTGTGCTCTGGCCCAAAGAAGAAAAGGATCATCCAGACTGTTACCAGCAACAAGTCCAAAAGCCAGGGATCATAAATTTAATTTCAAATTTAATTCAAGCACTTTCAAGGACCTATGTTTGTTTTTAAGTACTTTCCAGGTCTTGAATCCATTAGTCTGAAATTCAAATCCTGTGGGAACCCTGTATTCATTTGGACATCTCTAGTGTAGTGATCAGTTATGGAGAGCTGACAGATTCTCACCCGTAAGGACTCCATGTAGGACTTGTGGCAGTCTATATGCAGAGTGTGGCCACACGTCTGCACATACACGCCCCCATCCCAGCCAATAGACACAGACTGCAGACAGGAACTCTGGGAAATTAAGAAAAATAACAAACTTCTTTAGCATCACCCATGAGCTACTAAAAGATTTAACAACACCTTCTGATATTATGCTAAACAAAAGGCTTTCACACTTACAAGGTGAAAATGTAATAACAGTGTAATAACATAACAATAACTATAATATCATAACCATAATCATGACAAATCATGAATATAAATCAGATGTCATTGGTTCAGTTGTGTCATTTTAAATGCAAAGATGACATTGTTGGAGATATCTTTGACAACTTGACATCACCAGGACAACATAACTTGTCATAAATCGGTCATAAATATGACTGTGTCATGAATTGTATAACAGCGTCATTAATATCTTACTTGACGTCAACTCTAGTGGTACAAATTGAATTTGTCATTAAAATGTGAAAAAAAAAAGCATAACGATGCTATAAAATTATTTGACATTTTTTGAGTTCTGACACTTTGAATGGGAAATTTGAATGACAAATTCAGTTTTGTCAACTGAAAAAAGTCAACTCACGACAACTATAATAACCTCAAGACAATCATGTTTATGACAGATTTATGACTACTTTTGTTGTCTTGGTAACATTAAGTTGTCAAAGACAAAGACAGGTTGTGATGTATTTGTTAGGGCTGCACGATACTGGGAAAATATGTTGAATGTTGCGATAATATTTCTTAAAAATACGATGCAATATTGCTTATTTTATAAGCAATTAAAAATTTATTTTATTTATATAATGATCATACTAAAATAAACCGGTAATAGATATTTCTAATCTAAATAAATAAAAAACCTTTAGATAAAAAAAACTAAACAAAAACAAACATGAATGACTGACAACCTCGAAAGAAATTAAAATTTTTATTGGCTGAGGTCATTTTCCACTCTCGTCTCCTGGCATTACTGTTATTTTCAGCTCTAAGTTCACCTAACAGCAACTACTCGACAGGTGGGGATAAACATTGTAAAGGCCCCATCTGATTGGTCAGATTTGGATAAACAACCTATGCATGCAGCACACAAATGCTTGGTACATAAAATTTAAAGCTAATGTAATTTAACGTAACGTACTCTGCGATGTAGATATTGCATATACTATTATCGCGATAACAACAATTTTCAGATATATTGTACAGCCCTAATTTATATCCAGTTGCCATAGCAAAAACATCAAACAGTAGCTGTTTCCATCCAAAAATGTGAATTAAATTTGTGCGCAAAACTGGAATATCGCATTGAAAAAAAAAACATGCGAATAATAAAATTTCCATCCAATGAATCAAAGAGAACAAAATCATCACTTCCTGATTAACTGGCGCCAAATATCAAAAGTAAAAACGGAATTTGCTGTGGTATGAGAAGCTGCGTGAGTCTTATCTTCATTTAATAAATTACTTCGAAGTGCCTCTGAAGACAATGCCTACATGCAATGAACACGTGGTGGCATTTGAAGGCATGAGACGCAGAGCACAGACGCGCTTGACTGTTCTGGAGGTAATTAATAATATAATAACACTAATACTGAAATGGTTAAGGCATTTTAGAATGACCAAAACAACATTTCAGATGTTTTACACTGTGTGGTCAACCCGCTGGTTTGCCCATTCACACACATTTTTACCGTCACATGATCTCTTATAACACAATCACATGACCTTTTTTAATGCGCATACTGGAATTTGTTCGGTAAAAGTGTTTCCATCGTAGTTTATGTGCATCTTTTCTTATCGAATAAAAAGTTTATCCTACCCAGTAATGCGCATACATTTTTTATGCGTATTTTTAAAATTTATGCACATCTTGGCGTTTCCATCAACCGTTTTTTTATGCACATATCCAAAATGCGCATAAAAATAAGTGGATGGAAACATATCTAATGTCACCTTTGCATTTAAAACTTCTCTTTAAGATCTCAAAACTCAGAGCTTCTGGTAGTTCCCAGAATAGCAGTCTAAAATAAGTCCACTAAAGGAGGTCGAGCCTTCTCATATATGGCTCCTAAACTCTACGCTAATTATTTTCTTTGCTCTCTATTTCCATCTGGGGATGCCCATCCCAAGATTGTGCAGCGCCATTTGATGAGATCCAAGAACTGCGAAAATAATGCCAACCATCCGAGGACTTCGAGGATAACACATATACTTAATACACTTCACTGAACAGCTACACATAGACATCACCTATATACTATATAACTGCAGGTTAGCTATGTTTATATATAATAACTTTAACTCATAATGTTATTAGAATTTTAGAAAATAACTTTTCTCATTTTGATTGTAATGCAATGATGTGCACCTATTGTAAAGCTGCTTTGAAACAATTATTGTGAAAAGCGCTATACGAACAAACTTGAATTGAATATTGCACATTTCAATGCAGTACACACTGAATGCTGAATTCACTCATGTAAAATACTGAAGTGTGTATACATACATCTTTAAAATAGCGTTGCATAAGGGACAGCCTGACATCGTGTGTGGCTCCACATGTGTCCTCAGGGTAGATGTGTTCTTCGTCTGTGGTGGGCAATCGCTTTGGCATGTCACTACGACAACGGTGCCCCAACACTGAAACACATACACACACATGCATACACACTCTTTAGAAATGGCAATCACAAGCTAATTAGCTGCCGTCCTAACATTTACAGCACTTGCCATCTGCATACAATAATGAAGTTTCATGTCAAAGTCAAACACTGTGACACACGTCACGGCTGTGCTCGCGGCCCCCCGAAGACCACCATACAGAATAATCAGCAGTACAAATTAAAAACACACCAGATCAGCAGCATGTTAGCACATCAAATCTCTGAGAAAATATTGATTTTTCTGGGTCGACAGGATCACACTGCTACCAACACTGTGAAATTTGCCATCTTGAAGTAATTTTACAGTCACAAATTGGACAAATCAAAGCCGAGGAATTGTACATAAAACACGAAGTTAATTTTATCACAGCACCGTGGCAAGAAAAGACACTTGATAAATAAAGCAATTAAAACGTTGTTGTTAAAACCAGTAGACTAAATGGGCAAATTTAAAGAGCTGTTAAAGAGCACCAGTGAACTGGACATGATGAGACCAAGTAATGAGGGCTGAATAAAAAGTTTGGAATCAGTATGGTTTTTATGCAATGTTTTATAAGACAGTTATTCCACTCACAATATGGAGTCAGATCAGTCTCAAAAATAATACATTTACAAAATAAAATGCATGCACAGCGCAGTTCACGTTTACAAAATCCAATTTGCAAATTCATTCATTCATTTTCTTTTCGGCTTAGTCCCTTTTTTAATCAGGGGTCGCCACAGCAGAATGAACCGCCAACTTATCCAGCATATGTTTTACGCAGCGGATGCCCTTCCAGCTGCAACCCATCACTGGGAAACACCCATACACTCCAATTAGTAAATTCAAAACACAATTCATAAATACACACGAAACACTAGATTGGATTTGTGTATATTCCAATTGGATTTGTGTATTTATTAGTTCTGGGCAAAAAATTATGGAGCCAGATCGGTCTCAAAAATAATTCAATTACAAATTCAAAGTCATATGTGCACAGCGCCGTTCACATTTACAAAAATCCAATTAGTAAATTCAAAACACAATTCATAAATACACACAAAACACTGTGGATTGGATTTGTGTATTTACAAACTGGATTTATGTATTTATTAGTGCTGAGCAAAAATTGATGGAGCCAGATCAGTATCAAAAATAATACATTTACAAAATAAAAGTCATACGTGTACAGTGCCGTTCACATTTACAAAAATCCAATTAGTAAATTCAAAACACAATTCATAAATACACAAAACACTAGATTGGATTTCTGTATTTACAAACTGGATTTGTGTATTTATTAGTGCTGAGCAAAAATGTATGGAGCCAGATCAGTCTCAATAATAATACAAAACACTATTTATAAATGTGGATTGGATTTGTGTATTTACAAACTGGATTTGTGTATTTATTAGTACTAAGGAAAATTGAATAACGATTAATCGCATTCAATACAAAAGTTTGTTATGTAAAACACTCACATTTATTATGTAAAACAAACTTTTATTTTGGGTGCAATTAATCGCGATTAATCTTTGTCTAGTACAAGTACTTATGAATTGCGTTTTGAATTTACAAATAGGATTTGTGTATTTATGAATTGC
>CAIGQV010000260.1:701934-720714 GCA_903798115.1 Danio jaintianensis | reverse complement strand
ATTCTCTCTCTTTCCATTCTTTAAACCTTAATCAGTTTTCATTCTCTTTCCATTTTTTTTTTTTGCTCTCCAGTTTGCCCAGTATTGCTCTGAGACTCATAACCATATACACAGATGCTTGCAGTACTGGCCCAATTTAGCTCATTATAATTCCAGTGCAAATATCCATGTCCAAAGTGACCCCTGATTCGAATCTGGAAAACAAATGGAGGCTGTACAAGCAGAGCTGAAGAGAATGTTTTATTCGGACAGTCCCAGACACGCACACATCTATAACGCAGACACCGCTCAATGTCAGCCAGGACATCACCCCGGCGGTGTCTCAATGCCATATTTCATCTAGATGTGTAACAATACGCTCAAGACATGACTCGATACGCTTCATGATACTAAACTCACAAAAGTATCTTCTCACAACAACCCAAGCCAAAATAAATTGAATGTTTATTATTATTAATTCTTCTAATAAATATCTGAAAAATAAGATGTACTATTAAATAAAATATTACATTTGATATAGAGATTTTAATTACTATTACATATATTATATATTGAAATTGATAGATTATTAAGAATTCAATTATTATTTACTTCCTGAAGATCAAATACAAAACAGTGAGCAATTGGTGATCAATTTCCAACACTTAATTTGTCCCAAAATTTTTATTGTCTCCATTTAGTCACTAAAGTTTTTCTTCTGTGTCACACATGCATTTGAATGTCCTGTTTTCTACAGTACACACGATAATTATGTTATAATATGCAGCAATTTTGTCTCTTCACAAGACCTGGATTTGACGGTTCTAGATTTTTTTATGACACCTTTATTACATTTTTTGGGATCTTTTAAGCTCTTGAACTTTAAAATGGAGGAACGGAAATCTTTCAGGTTCCATAGAAAAAAATAATTTTCTCAATATAATTACGATTTTGAAAGATGAATCTAAATCGTATAGGTTTGAAACAAAATTATGGTGTACATGCTGGCAGAAAGTACATTACTGGGTAAATTATAGCTTATAAATATAGTAAACTTAACAAATCATATTGTTTAATGCATTGATACATATTGCAATATCTCAATTTAACAATGTATTGTTACACCCCCTATTCAAACAAATCATTAACAATTTACCATTTGCTGGTGATTTCTGGCTAACAACAAAGGGAAAAATGCCAAAATGCAAAGTATTCAAATGAAAATAAATCTTTGGTTACAGCAGGAATAATCAATCAGTATTTCACATAATGTGAACAAGCTACAACAACATGTCAGCTATATATTAACCCTTATGTACTGTTGGGCATGTTTTGTTCCACTCTAAGGTGATTTTGAGTCTTAATTTGGCCAACTTTTTCTGTTTTAGCTAGCAGAATGATTTTTGGTTACATCAAAAGGCATGCCGGTGCATAAATACACCCTCTTTGTTTTTGTTTACTCCATGTAGTTCTGAGAGCTGAGATGCATATTTAGATTTTTCTCAGACGCATCAAGGTAAGCACGCAAAGGTCACTCTCACACACTCGCAGACACACATACACACACTTTAATTTGCTGCTATACTCCATATAACTCCATATTAAATCCAGAAACTAAGCCTTTTTTGCACAGGCCTATTTAAAGAGTTAGTAGTGCCAACAAATTTGACCTCTTCCCAACAAGGAAAACCACAAAGAATCAAGAATGCATAATTATATGGTGTCATGTCTTTGCAATCAAAAAAATGTGCTTCCGAAACTGGTACTGTTACTTTTAGTATATTATTACTGGATTTCTACTATAATCTCTAGCAGCCACAATCTAAAAAGACATTCTTGCCTTTTTTAATGTAAAGTACCAACGCAAGAAAACAATAGACAGTAAAAATTTCTAACAATTACTTTAGCTGACAGCACTAAAAGGCACAGTATGTCGTTTTCAGAAAAAAGCGTAGTTTGTAGTAAAGGCATAGTTTGATGCAGGCGTGACTGAGTAAGAAATCATGGGAGTTGTGGTCTTCATTACATCCTATGGGACTCCAGCAGAAATCATGTTGATGGATGAGCTAAAGTATCCAACACTAAGGAGAGCTAAAAAAAAAACAAACACTTTAAAATAAAACTCTTTTTTTTTGGAAATAGGCTCATATTATTATGGTTACATAAAGCAAAAAGCCGTGAAGTGAAACGAGAGAAACGCTGAAGCAATTGCTACACAAGTCATGCCACTCGTATAGTTTTGAATAGGGAAAAGTGTAACGGTCAATATGGCGAATGAAGCCCCGCCTTCTAGTACAGCAGCCAATCATTGATTGATATAGACTGAAGATTCTAAGGGGGAGGGGCTAGGACCAGATGTGAGTTTCTGCAGATTTTGTGTGATTCGAAAGTTTAGAAATGAAACTAAAGAGACAGCTGTTGTTTAACTTTATTGGTTATTCCTGCTACGAAATTTAATCGTAAGCTTGGCAAGCAATTTTGGAGAATTTGATGTCTCCCCATTCAAACAGAATGCCCGAGAGGCATTTCAAAGATGGCCGCCAAGTGAAATGACTTGCCTTAAAGGGACTTTGCCAAAATGAACCTCCATAGCAGGACATGATGTTGACTGTATTTGGATATTATAGTGAGGTTTAAATTAAAACGTAACCACAGTGTCACCATGTTATCCCGGCATTAAGCAGAACTTGCCTGAAGCTCAACATTACGGCCCCTGAGAATCACACACACATGCTTCTGCTAAAAGGGCCTGAGGGAGTGTGTAGGGCAGATCAGAGGCAATCCGTCTCCTTTCCTTCAGAGAGTCAGATCACAGCCCACAGTTTTAGCCTTCAAGGACTTTTTAAGATTACCATGTCCTCTAAACTCAACGTCTCTGTGTGCATTTGCAAGTAAACGTGGTAATGAAGCACAACATGTAATTAACTCAATTATTAAGAACACTTCAATTGGAGAGCTATTTTAAAAACTATTTTAAACAAACATGTCTTTGTTCTTATATGAAGTAACCTTGTTACCAAAAGTACATAAACCATTATTAAAATTCCAAACATATGATAATAACTCAGAACTATGGCATAAATTATACTAAAAATGACTTTATAACAACAGTACTTTCAACATCGGTTTTTGTAGCTTTAAAAGGTGTAGCATGATGCTAGCAATCTCAAGGTCATGGTACGGCTAGGGTTGTCATGATACTGGAATTTGGTACCAATCGATACTGAAGTGACTGTGATTGGCCGTGAAGGTCATCAGTTCACCGAACTCACCACTGTTTACTGAGTGTAACTACAGATACAGGGACACAGGAGCGTTTCAAAGTCACGTTGATCAGCTGGTTTGTCTATAAGCTGACATACAAGCGATCCGCTAATGAATCGCAGCTTTAAAACGCTCCAGTGTCCGTGTATCTGTAGTTACACTCAGTAAACAGCGGTGAGTTCGGTGAACTGATGACCTTCACGGCAAATCAGCTCTGTTTAAGAACGTGCTCAGTAGCGCTCAAATATTAGCGGGAAATGGAGGTTTTTAAAACTTCAGTATCGATTGGTATCGAATTCCAGTATCGTGCAACCCTAGGTCCGGGTCAACAGGAATCAAGAACCTATCTAGAAGTAAATGTCTACCACCTTCAATGCAATGGAAGTGGTTTTAATAGCATGTGTCAAATATATAATATCAATCGATCAGACACTGCACCTTTCACCCCATTGATTTCCATTCATAATATGGGTGCAACAATACAGACTTTCTCATGGTTTGGTTCAGTTTTTTGTTTTAGGGTCACAATGTCAGTATGTATATGATATGATATATGATATGATAGCATAGCAGCAAATTCAAAACGGCTGCTTCTCACTCAGTGCTGTGTATGCTAAAGAGGGAGAGATTGTGACTAATTGGCAGGACTTTTTCCCTCCAATGACATGAACAAAGGATGTTAATCCAAGTGTTTTTGCTGACAGTTTTTATCAAGTGTGATCATAAAAAATAAAATTATTACATTTTTACCATTAGATGCTGACTATATTCGCACACTGTTGCCACACAACTGTGCTTAAACCTTATAAAAGGGGATTTTTGCACAATAGGTCCCTTTTAAACAAATATAGCAACCTATGGTATGGGCTTCGGGTCCCACATGTTCACGTGAAATCGTCCCTAACTTCAGCACTCAATGAAGGGAGAATTACTTGCATGTTTCAGCACATCGACATATATTCTAGCATGCACAGAGCCAGTTCAGAGAGTAATTAAAGGAATGGGTAAAATGCAAATTACAATTTAAATGCAAAAACGGTAAAAAAACAAAACTCCTTACGCATATTGAACCGCGGAGATCGTATTGAACACTATATTATATAGAGTATTGCGGCATCCCTAATTCATACGCATGCCAATGCGCCAGACCAGAAACGCAACTTCATGCGACAAGTAGGGTTGCCAAAAGTATCGAGTTCGGTACCAATCGGTACAGACATTTTAAAAACATCAATTTCCCGCTATCACTGAGCACGTTCTTAAACACCAAAACAGAAATGACTGATAGCAGGAAACGTTTTTAAAATTACAGTACTGATTGGTACTGAACTCGATACTTTTGGCAACCCTAGCGATAAGTTTCACATGTAGCTGCGTTCAAGTTCAAGCTTGGTGAACTCTGACACTGGGAGTACTCATCTTGTGAATGTGCGAGACCAATAGAAGATCAAAACGTGACCGCTCTGCACTTTAAAATACACAGCAATCACTCATTTTTGACACATCAACTTGTGTAATCCGGCCCCATTTGGACCACCGTCCAACCAAATTTTGCATGCTCAAACTCTAGGTTGACCACAAACCTCCCTTAAACGGATAGTTTACGCAAAAATGAACAATTATTCACTATTTATTATGTTGTTCCCAACATTTTTGGGTTTCTTTTTTTTCTGCTGAACCTAAAAGTGGATATTTTGAAAAAAGCTGGAAAGTGGTAACCATTGACATTCATAATAGGAAGAACAAACACTATTAAAGTCAACGGTTACAGTTTCCCAGGTTGTTTTTTACGAATATATTCTTCTTTTGTGTTCAACAAAAAAAACTCAAACACTGTAAAAAGGAAAGATTAACCCAAGTACTACATTTGACTCGATTTGAGTCAACTTTTTTTTCTTTTTTTTTCTTTTTTTACAGTGCAGGTATGGAACAAGCGAATGATGAGCAAACAATGACAGAATTTCTATCCCTTCGAAATGTGTATAATACATGTGAATTAAGTTTAATACATGCAAAAAAAATACATGGCCTGCGAGCTTGGACTCTGCTTTGCAGTAGAAACATAGACTGAAAGAAATGGAGGAAGCACACAATATTTAGATTAAAAATATATGCTGCTGCTTTGGATCAGACACGTCAAAATCAAATAAGCCAAACTACTAAGCTTGGAAATGCAAATGTGTTTCATAAAGGTTAGCCAAAAAAATAAAGAAACTTCAGCTCACCAACATCCATGGCAGTCTCCATGAAGCTCTTCTGCCTGGAGGCGAACTCCGCCAGCAGCTTCTGCTGCCTCTCTCTGGCTCTCTGACGCCTGCACAGATCAAAACAGACGCTTTTAACTGGTAATTAAGGAAATGTCCACTTTAAAAAGCCTGAGAATGACAGTGGAAATACATTATAATAAACAAGATTAGATTTGATATCTGTCTGAAGGATGAAAAGTTTTGAAGTTGAACATATATTTGCAATTAGTCTTTGAGTGAGAAGAAAATGCTTGTAAGTTATGAACGCCCCAATTTACTTGCATGTCATGTCACTTCAGGATATTTTCACATTAAACCAACACGCTGGTGATAAAAATGTCCGAATGTAGCAAACAAACAGCTACTATTTTTTTTTTTTTTTTTTTATAAAAACAAAGACTTTAAAAGGAACACTCCACGTTTTTTTGGAAATGGTTTAATTTTACAAGACCCCCAGAGTTGAACAGTTGAGTTTTAGCAATTTTGAATCCATTCAGTTGATCTCTGGGTCTGGCGGGAGCACTTTTAGCTTAGCTTAGCATAAATCATTGAATTAGATTAGACCGTTAGCATCTCGCCCGAAACGTTTTAAAAAGTTTTAAAAGCTGGGGATTATTTTCGTGAGCTGCGTAATATCATTGTGGTTTTACTACACAATGTAACTACAGAAGAGTCGCACTTTAAATAGGAGAATGATCTAAACTGCTTTTGACATTTTTGAATGCTAATGGTCTAATCCGATTCAATGATCTATGCTAAGCTAAGCTAAATGTGGTCCCACCATTTAGGTTGAATGGATTAACTTTTTAACACAAGGTAATTTGTAAAATGAGTCCATTATCCCCCAAAAATGAAGTGTTGTTTTAATGGAATGGTTAAAATGGGTTACTGCACTTTCATTTTCAAAATATGGTATTCAAAAACACATTTACATTTGATGTTTCACTAATAAAAGCCATTTCAAAACCCACTGATTGAACAATTTTTTTTTTCTTTTCTTTTGTTCAGTGCTGACATGATTACCTGTGATAGCAACACAAAACTGATTAGCGGCGATCATTGTAGCGACATATGCAACACTTAACAAAACCTGCTTTCAGCAAATCAGGTTAGACAGCAGAGCGAACGCTACAATTACTGCTCAGAATCAAAACCAATGAACCTAATGAAATGTACACCATGACAAGGCTGCTTTTCAGTAAGAAAAGCCTGAATAAGCATGACAAAAGCCTTAAATAAATATCCGTCAACCTTGATCAGACGAAAGGGATTGTGTCCATCTCTCTCCTTTGTTATATGGATGGGAGGAAAAGACACTTAATAGAGGGGCATAAACTAAAACGGACAGGAACATCATGCTTCAATGGTTTTCAGCTGACAACATCATGGACAGGAAGGCATGCTGTTCAATACTGTTCTGAGTATATCTGCTATGGTGACCTCCAGACATAATGTGTGCACTAACAATCCTTATTTTACTAACTAGGCTCATGACGATATCAAATTGGCGTTGCGATTGATTGCTGAAGCTTTTTCACTTGGTATACACTCACCGGCCACTTTATTAGGTACACCTTACTAGTACCAGGTTGGATCCGCTTTTGCCTTCAGAACTGCCTTAATCCTTTATGGCATAGATTCAACAAGGTACTGAAAATATTCCTCAGAGATTTTGATACATATTGACATGATAGCATCACTTTTTTTCTCCCATTCAGCGTGCGGTATCAAATTCCATTAAAACAACACTCTTCCAACAGTTCATAGTTGCATCCATTATCTCGTTTGTCACGGGTGCAAGCATGAAATGTTCCCGAATGAAAGTGAAAGTGTCAAACTGCAGTTAAAGTCGACAAATTAAAAATGAAACACCCGAAATTACATGAAACTCCGGAGGAAACGTGGATAGCGCGGTGATGCAATGACGTTAATCGAATTATGTGCTATAACATGTAAAACGGCAGTTGCCGTTTCTGTGTGGAGTTTGCATGTTCCCCCCGTGTTCGCGTGGGTTTCCTCCGGGTGCTCTGGTTTCCCCCACAAGTCTAAAAACATGTGGTATAGGTGAATTGGGTAGGATAAATTGTCCGTAGTGAATGAGTGTGTGTATGGATGTTTCCCAGTGATGGGTTGCAGCTGGAAGGGCATCCGCTGCGTAAAACATATGCTGGATAAGTTGGCGGTTTATTCCGCTGTGGCGACCCCAGATTAATAAAGGGACTAAGCCGAAAAGAAAATGAATGAATGAATGAACATGTAAAACGGGATCATGAAAGGAACATTCAAAAAGCAGCTCATGTAAACACCTTAATCATATTATTGTCTTAATTAGATTAAGGCAAATAATTCGATTACTGATGTCCATGTAAACGTAGTCACTGTGGTCATGAAGGGATGGACATGGTCAGCAACAATACTCAGGTGGGCTTTGGCGTTGGCACGATGTTCAATTGATACTAATGGGCCCAAAGTGTGCCAAGAAAATATCCCCCACACCATTACACCACCACCACCAGCCTGAACCGTTGATACAAGGCAGGATGGATCCATGCTTTCATGTTGTTAACGCCAAATTCTGACCCTACCATCCGAATGTTGCAGCAAAAATCGAGACTCATCAAACCAGGCAGTGTTTTTCCAATCTTCTATTGTCCAATTTTGGTGAACCTGTGCGAATTGTAGCCTCAGTTTCCTGTTCTTAGCTGACAGGAGTGGCACCCGGTGTGGTCTTCTGCTGCTGTAGCCCATCCGCCTCAAGGTTGGACGTGTTGTGATTTCAGAGATGCTCTTCTGCATACCTCGGCTGTAACGAGTGGGTATTTGAGTTACTGTTGCCTTTCTATCAGCTCGAATCAGTCTGGCCATTCTCCTCTGACCTCTGGTATCAATAAGGCATTTACACCCACAGAACTGCCGCTCACTGGATATTTTCTCTTTTTTGGATCATTCTCTGCAAACCCTAGAGATGGTTGTGCGTAAAAATCCCAGTAGATCAGCTGTTTCTGAAATACTCAGACCAGCCCATCTGGCACAAACAACCATGCCACGTTCAAAGTCACTTAAATCACCTTTCTTCCCCATTCTGATGCTCGGTTTGAACTGCAGCAGATCGTCTTGACCATGTCTACATGCCTAAATGCATTGAGTTCCTGCCATGTGATTGGCTGATTAGAAATTTGCATTATCGAGCAGTTGGACAGGTGTACCTAATAAAGTGGCTGGTGAGTGCTTTTAAAGTGCTTTTTATTTCGTTTTAACATAAATTTTTGGTGTTTTGATTTTGTTTTGTTCTTCAATTTGAGTGTGAATGTCATACGGAAGTGGGACTGACACACAATTTTGACCATTTCATGTATTGTTGGGTGATAAATTATTGTTTTATATAAAGAATTATATATCTTAATTTTGATGCATTTTCTTCTGTAAATTACCTGTTTAATAATCATGACAAATGAATGAAAGTGAATTGCGTTCAAAAACAAAGCCTGCAACCATACTTGCTTGGCCTCGGCCAAAATGCCAGAACAATAGTAATATCACAATACTGACCAAAGCTACAATAAAAGATGCTTTAACAGGTATAACAAAATTATTTAGTGTATTGATACATGACATCTTCTATTTTGTTACCATACCTTCAAGTTGACTTCATACAATTTAAGTAGAATTTAAGTAGACTTACTTATGAGCATTTCCAGCATTATGGATGTGACATTTGCAGCTCAAATTTGAAACTTAAATTCACAGAGAAATTATGCTAACGTTATCTTGAAACATGTTTACATTTTCCAGTTATGGGATCAGAAAAACATCAATCTGTGAACATGTTTTATATTTTAAATGATGGATGTGACCAAAAAAGTTAGCGAGTTTGCAGTTTACAACATACTTTTGTAGAAATTCTGTGAATTAAACTGCACAACCCTAAAGAAACAATGCTAATCAAAAGCAGGGCTGCACGATTTGGGAAAATATTCATATTGCGGTTATTGAGGACAATATTGCGATATGCGATTGAGATTATAAATAGTATTGTGAGTCAACTTGATGAGTTTTTAAAAGGAAAATGCACACACAGGTTAGTAATAATACTAAAATGTGTATTTGTAACACTAGAAATGGTTTCAAAATGAAATATTTGCATTAGTGTAAACTTATTTTCATATACTTGCAATTATTAAATGAAATATACCAATATTTTACATAGCTTTATATTATTGTTTTATATACTTTTCTAATTTTTTTCTTGTTCTGGTAAAGCATTTTCTGAAAATGACTGATGTTTTCTCTGCCTAAACACAATTATGATATATCTAGCAGATTTTTTTCCTCATGCAGCAAACGTGTCATAAACAGCTTGAAAGAAAAAAGTTTAACATGACTTAAATCACGTTTTAAGCCGTTTAACTGATCGCATTATCAAGTAATCATTAATAAGCAGAGATGTCGTCTCGGTGGCAGGGAAACGGTCTGTGTTGATCAGTGAGCTTTACTTCTGCTGATGTGAGGAGAGACCGCTACTCGCTAGTGTTCAGCTCAAATGCTCTCCGTCAGGATTTCATCATGTGCGGGTCAGCATGCGACAAGCTGCGTGTCAGAGAGAACTCTATATCAAACAACTCTGTTCACTCGTCATCAGAAACGTATTGTATAAACTTACTCTGAGTCTGAATTGGATATTTAGGTGGAGACCATTGTACAGTTATGAAGTTTGTTGCGGCAAACGTAGTGGTCGTGGCTGTAAATCGCAATCAGGCACTTAACACACCGTGGAAGAAGTTTAGCATCGGCTGTAAGCGCGCACGTGCATGACAACGGCGCGCACCACTGCTAACAGACCGCACCAGAGGACTAAACAGATTATATATTTTTTTTTTGTTTGCTTTGCTAGCAGCACGGACATCGTTAAACTGATAATATTTAATATAATCGAAACATTTATTTAATATAATCGCAGCACTTGTGTGCCTAGTAAATCAAATATAATAGTTTGAAAATATTGACAGAGACATTTTTTGAGTATTTTTAAATACTTGCTTGCACATAGAAACAGTTTTGCTAGGCTTAAATTTAAGTCTTAAGTAGATAAAAAAAAAAAAAAAAACAACCAAATGTAGAATATAAGACCTCTGAAATAGGACCCACGCACCTCTCCTCCTTGTCCATGCTCTTCTTATCTCCAGGACTGTTCTTCTTGGGCGGTATGGGTGGACACACTTTCCCGCAGATCTCCTGTAGGCATCTTTTACTGTGTCGGCTCCGGGCTGAAGCTTTGGCTAAGATTCTTTCGATGGCTGTCAAACCGTCTCCGTGCGCATGATGGGCCGGATCCACCTCGGCCAACCAGCTCAGAGACAGAGAGTTCTGCTTGGCCGACAGTTTCTGGTGCAGTTTGACCAGCAGCGACAGCATGCTCTCGCGAATCTCCAGGATCTCGGTCACCAGCTGCGGAGGCGTGCCCGGTGGAAGCCAGCGGGACGATGAGGACTTGGGACGCACGGCCTGACTGGCCTCGTGGTTGCTGCGATTGATGATCTCCTGGAACTTCCTCCTGCGCTCTGCCACCAGACTGAACACCTGAGCTTCACGCAGATTCTGAAGAGAAACAGACCAGGAATGAGCAAGAGGAATGAAAAACACACACTTGGGACCAAACACACCAATTTCAGATGAAATTTTAAAGTGAGATTTCATCAGTCATAGTCATTCAGAGTAAGTAATTCACATGCGATTAAAGCAATTACTCAAGAGTGAACACATTCTCAAGAGGATAGTATATGTTGAAGGTTTTAAAGTCCACATGAACCAGAAGCTGCGACCATTCGAAGTGTGACGCAGTTCCTAGAGAAACGGAAGATTAAACCAATACCTCAGACAGACGTAATCTGAGAATTTAACTCAAAACAAACAGGAAGTGCATTTTCAGATTTCAATTTTAGATTACATCGCTTCCTTCGCCAGTTTCAATGTGGAAGACGCGATATGCGACTAGCACCTTAGAAATACAGACCCTTGCAGTTATCAAGGCGTTGCTATGAAATTTCTAAATAATTCCAGACGGTTGCTAGAATTTTGTTATTTTTTGCTATGTGGCTGATAAAATGCTTAAATTGATTTACCTTTTAATAATAATTATAATAATTCCTTACATTTATATAGCGTTTTTCTGGACACTCAAAGCACTTAACACATTCGGGGGAATCTCCTCATCCACCACCAGTGTGCAGCATCCACCTGGATGACGCGACGGCAGACATATGGCGCCAGACCGCACACCACACACCAGCTGATTGGTGTAGAGGAGACAGAGTGATGAAGCCAATTGTGATATGGCCTCCTAACCATCCCCATGATGGACAAAAGCCAGTGGGCAAATTTAGCCAGGATGCCGGGGTTAAACCCCTACTATTTTTCGAATGACATCCTGGGATTCTTAACGACCACAGAGAGTCAGGACCTCGGTTTAACGTCTCATCCGAAAGACGGAACATACAGCATTTTACATTCACTAATAGCAATAATCAGAATCAGTATTGGTAGTAGTACTAAAGAGGAGGAGGAGAAGGAGGAGAACAAGGAGAAAAAAAGGAGAAGTATAGTGAGGATGAGAAGGAGGAAAAAAAATGAGTAGTAGAAGGAGATGAAGAAGTAGGAGGAGGAGGAGTAGAATAATGAAGAGGAGAAGGAAGAGGATGAAGGGAAGTAGAAGAAGAACTGGCTTCAACAATGCGTCTTTTAGCATTTTACAGCTCTTGTCCTGAATGTGGCATTCTAATGGGGCGTTCACACCAGACACGGCTTGTCTGGTGTCGTAATTAGACACTTAAACATTTTGAGTTTACTCGCTTGTCAAATTCACTTCAAAATAGATGTAGATTCACATCATGGGTGGGGTTTCTGTCTGCCTAGTGACTCCAGTTTTGTTGCTAATGGCTGACATGGATTTTATCAAGAGAGTAGCTGTGCTTTATGTGCTTAGGAAGGCTGAAAAAAAGGCATAGATTAGTTTGACGCAGTGTCTGGGTCCATCAGATCCTTCAGAGGTGCACCCAGCTCTGTGAGTTCATCAACTCCTCCAGAAACTGTGCCTGGATGACGAACGCTTTCAGCGGTGCTTCTGACTGAGCCGAGCCCAGTTTGACGAGCTGTTGTCCGGTGGCAGGAGATTTCCCTTCGGGACACCAACAACAGGCGCTACGTAATGATCACGCCTCTACTAGAGCAAGCTCCTGATTGGTTAACGTGGTGCAAACGTCCATTAGAGTTCAGATTTTTCAACTTGAGCAGTTAAGGTGAATTAGGTGTTAAGCGCGCCAAATGCCTGAAACTCTCAATTTGCTTTGTGTAATCTGACACTGCAATTAAAGAAATGCAAAATAAACACGCAGAAGACGCAAGATGCATGTGCAGTAGTCAAAAGACATCTGTCTGGCGAATGTTTAAAAAAAAAAAAAAAATTTAAAAAACAATTTAAAAAAAGCAGGATACTGTAAAAGGTTCTGGAAATATGGAGATTTTGGTCCATATTGACATGATAGCATCACGCAGTTGCTGCAGATTTGTCGGCTGCACATCCATGATGCAAATCTCCCGTTCCACCACATCCCAAAAGTGCTCTATTGGATTGAGATTTGGTGACTGTGAAGGCAATTTGAGTACAGTGAACTCATTGTCATGTTCAAGAAACCAGTCTGAGATGACTCACGCTTTATGACATGGCGCGTTATCCTGCTGGAAGTAGCCATCAGAAGATGGGTACACTGTGGTCATAAAGGGATGGACATGGTCAGCAACAATACTCAGGTAGGCTGTGGCATTGACACAATGTTAAATTGGTACTAATGGACCCAAAGTGTGCCAAGAAAATATCCCCCACACCATTACACCACCACCACCAGCCTGAACCGTTGATACAAGGCAGGATGGATCCATGCTTTCATGTTGTTGACGCCAAATTCTGACCCTACCATCCGAATGTCGCAGCAGACATCTTCTATTGTCCAATTTTGGTGAACCTGTGCAAATTGTAGCCTCAGTTTCCTGTTCTTAGCTGACAGGAGTGGCACCCGGTGTGGTCTTCTGCTGCTGTAGCCCATCCGCCTCAAGGTTCGATGTGTTGTCTGTTCAGAGATGCTCTTCTGCATACCTCGGTTGTAACGAGTGGTTATTTGAGTTACTGTTGCCTCTCTATCAGCTCGAACCAGTCGGGCCATTCTCCTCTGACATCAACAAGGTATTTGCGCCCACAGAACTGCCACTCACAGGATATTTTCTCTTTTTCTGACCATTCTCTGTAAACCCTAGAGATGGTTGTGCATGAAAATCCCAGTAGATCAGCTGTTTCTGAAATACTCAGACCAGCCCGTCTGGCACCAACAACCACCAAGCCACGTTCAAAGTCACCTTTCTTCCCCATTCTGATGCTCGGTTTGAACTGCAGCAGGTCGTCTTGACCATGTCTACATGCCTAAATGCATTGAGTTGCTGCCATGTGATTGGCTGATTAGAAATTTGCGTTAACGAGCAGTTGGACCGGTGTACCTAATAAAGTGGCCGGTGAGTGTATAAAGCCGTTTGAGTCCAAGTTTATGGTCCTGTGCTCGCCCTGATTCCTCCCTCTCCACACCATCGCTTCCCCTTTTCATCGACACTGACCTAAGCCTAGCTCACACTGTGCGATTTTTTATGATCCTAAATGATTGTAGCACAAATATGACCCCCATGTCACACTGTAAGATCTCAGTTGTCATAATGTCAGACTGAAGGACAATCAAGACTCACCAAACACAAACAAACGCAATAAAATTCACCCGGAGGCTTACGTCATCCATGCGTGAAACTTTCACTGTCCCGCGTTTTGAAGTGATACCACACAGCAAACAAACAAACTGTAGCGGTAATTTTGCTCACAGCATGCCTTAATTATAAAACCAGAAAAAAAAGCTGTTTCGAAATTTCCCAGCGCTGGTCTAATGTTGTTGCGCAGATTCTGAGCTCCTATTGGTTTGGCGCTCGTCGCAGCTGAATCACACTGCAGGAAAGAGTCTGAAATCTACTAACACTAATAGAACACTATTAGGGAAAATCTGATTGCAACGGGCATTAAGCGTCTGTCAGTGAACATGTCAAACCAACGATCAAAGACCACAGATTTTAGCCTAGGATTTCAGGAATCTTTTAGAGTTTCCCAAATTTGTTTCAGACAACCAAATAGTGGCTGAAAGCTTCCTTTTATATTGCCCTCCACTACTATTGACACCCTTGGTAAATATGAGCAAAAAAAGCAGTGAAAAAATGTACAAACCTTTTGCACAAAATATTAACCAAAAAAAAAAACTGACATTTTTGAGCCACAATTACTGGCACCTCCTAATTATTATTATTTTGTTTTTAAGTATAATCAATTTAATTTGAATATTTTTAGTGCATCTTTGAGACTAAAAACAGAAAACCGCTAAGCCATGACCTATGGAAACACACAGGCCAAACTCACTTTGTCATTCATCAAAATGGTTAAGCTTCATGAAATGGGAAGCTTTAGGAAAGTCTTAAAAACTACAACCTGACCTCACATATCAGCTGAAATTGTTTTTCCTTGAAACGTATTTTTTTTAAAAAGCCTCTACTCTCATCCCAAACCAAACTAGTCCGTCTTTCATAACTCCATATGCATTATTAGCTCTCATTAAACCAAGAGTGCCAATATTAGATGAGGACTGTATATACACAATTGAAGTCTAAATCAATAGCTCCCCCCCAGTATATTTCCATACTTATTTATTTTAATAACTTTTTAAAAACTGATTTCTTTTATCTTTGCCATGATGACAGTACATCATATTTTACTAGATATTTTTCAAGACACTAGTAATCAGCTTAAAGTGACATTTAAAGGCTTAACTAGGGTAATTAGGTTAACAAGGCAAGTTAGGGTAATTAGGCAAATCATTGTAAAACAGTGGTTTGTTCTGTAGACAATCAACAAAAAAAAATATTGCTTAAGGGGGCTAATAATTTTGACCTTAAAATGGTTTTTAAAAAAATTTTTTAAACTGCTCTTTATTCTAGCCGAAATAAAACAAATAAGAAAATATTATAGGAAATACTGTGAAAAATTCCTTGCTCTGTTATGGGGTGTTCACGCGAATAAATTGTGCTATTCGCACATCAAATTCACTTCCAAATAGACACAGATTCACGTCATGGGCGGGGCTTCTGCCTCCCCGGTGACTAGTTTCGTTGCTAAATAGCTAACAAAGATTTTATAGAGAGATTAGCTGTGCTTTAGGAAGGCTGATAAGCAGCGTAGATTCATTCAGCGCCGTGTCTGAGTGCACTAGATCCTGATTTCAGAGGTGCACCCAGCTCTGTGAGTTCATGAACTGCTCCAGAAACTATACCTGGATGATGGAAGCTTTCAGCGGTGCTTCTGACTGAGCTGAGCCCAGTTTGATGAGCTGCTGTCCCGTGTAGGCAGCAGAATTTCCCCTCGGGACACCAACAACAGGGGCTACATCATAATCACGCCCCTACAAGATCAAGCTCCTGATTGGTTAACGCGGCGCGAATGTCCGCTAAAGTTCAAATTTTCCAACTCGAGCGATTCGCACAAAACGCTCAATTCACGCCGCTTCATTTGCACGAATCGCGCCACAGGATGTCTTTTCACGTCTTTGCATTGACTTAACACGTAAAATAACTCGCGCTTGACGCTTCATCCGCGTCTGGTGTAAACGCAACATTAAAGATCATTTGGGAAATATTTGAAGAAAAAAATGTATAAATAAAATAAATAAATAAATAAACAAAATAAATAAATAAAAATCACAGGAGGTCAAAAAATTTCCAACTTCAACTGTAAATTAATGTTTTTCCCACAAGCAATGCAAGAACACATCTAGAACACAAGACTGAGTTTCTAAAATCTTCGCATACTGGTAAGTCAGTTGTTTCCTGCCGGTTTTCATCATGCGTATTTAGTCACAGACACACTAAAATGTTATTAACATTTACAAAAACGACTGCAACACAAGCAACAGGTCTTGTAACATTTTAAAATAACGCGAAAGAAATCAAGCGCAATCTTTCTTTTTTTTAGACTATTTCACTTTTGGTTATTCAAAACAGAACTCTTGAAAAAGTCATTTCACATCACTTTAAAGCATTCCCAAATTCCTCTACCTCTCTCCAATTTCCTGTCAGCCTTCTGGAGCTCTGTGGAATGAGAGTGACGTTGTTAAAAAAATTAAAATAAAACTGCATATAGGGGTTACTTTTACAAATCGACCCTCTTGACCCTTTGAAACCAGACATCCCCGCACACCTGACAGTGTCTGCCTCACCTGCCCAAAGGTGGCGCTCTCTGAACTGGTGCTGGGTGGAGTTTCTCTCTCTCGTTCCCTCTCTCGCTTTCTCTCCACCTCCGGAGCAGTCTCTGGCACTCGAACCCGCACAAAGTTGATGACGTGATGGAGGTTGGACAGCAGGCTGGTGCCCGGGAACCAGCTGTCGTGGCAGTGCTCCTCGATACAAGGCTCCTACAGCAGATTGAAGAAAAAACACTAAGCAAGAGAAAACAACAGTCTGGAATTCTTAGAGTATCTGAAGTTTATGGTTTCAAGCGGCTACAAATCTAGACAGAAGGTTTTCAGTTATAACAGATCTCATTTAAGCCCCTGTTCAGATTACACGATTTTAATTGTTGGTTATGACTAGGGGTGTCAAAATGAATTGTTTCTTTGATTCAGGGGCTGACGATTTGGTTTTTGATTCAGCAAGAGATCATAACTGGTTATTACGTACTGACAATTTATCTCATATGTGCTATGTCGCGGTAGAACACCATGGCGAAGGAGGCAAGCGCAAGTAATTAAAACACTTCAACTAGGGCGGAAACAAATCTCTAACTGTGGACCGTTTGACCTGCTGGCCTGTCCTTGAGGTAATAATCTTGATACTTGTGGATCCAGACACAAGTGTGTCTGCAGAGTGAGTTTTCTACAACGTGTCCATAATAAGTCAGCTGATCGATGGCCGTTCTTCAGTGTCCGCGTCACTGCTCGGTGAACAGCGCTGACTGTTAGAGCCAATCACAGTAACTTCAACTCGAAATCAAATGTATATGATGAAAGGTGGTGGCGCAGTGGGTAGCGCTGTCGCCTCACAGCAAGAAGGTCGCTGGTTCGAGCCTCGGCTGGGTCAGTTGGCGTTTCTGTGTGGAGTTTGCATGTTCTCCCCGTGTTGGCGTGGGTTTCCTCCGGGTGCTCCGGTTTCCCCCACAAGTCCAAAGACATGCGCTATAGGTGAACTGGGTAAACAAAATTGTCCGTAGTGTATGTGTGTGAATGAGAGTGTATGGGTGTTTCCCAGTGATGGGTTGCGGCTGGAAGGGCATCTGCTGCCTAAAACATATGCTGGATAAGTTGGCGGTTCATTCTGCTGTGGCGACTTTTGATAAATCAGGGACTAAGCCGAAGGAGAATGAATAAATGAATGAATGTATATGATGAGATAATTCGGATTTTTGTAATAATAATAATAATAATTGCAATTACAATTAAAAAATAAATTAAAAAACAACACACAATTTTATTTAATATTTTTATGTGAATGCAGTTGAATGTGGACAAGCTCAAAATGTTTCACACCTATACATAGAATTATTCTTTTGTGATTGGATCAACGATAATGCATTTTAATACCAGATGTTAAGAGTGCCTAAATGACGACAGTTAGCCGTTTTGGGTGAACTATCCTTTTAAGAAGCACTTGATTTCTGAGAGCAATACACATCAGTCAAAAATACTCTGATATTTAGGAATAATGCCCTTACCTCTTCCACTTTGTCATCCTGGACCTGATTATCAAGTCCAAGCTCTATCAGGTACAGCACCATACACAACACATGCTCAGACATGTTCTGATGATCCATCCATATCTAACGAAGAGAAACACAGATGAAAAAACATTCAATTCAATTACACTACCTGACATCTGTAGTAATTTTTTCCCCAAGTTATGTTTTATGGAGAGAAGATTTTATCAACACATTTTTAAATGTAATAGTTTTAATAACTTATTCCTAATAACCAAATTATTTTGTCAGCAAATAATATTTTACTAGTTATTTTGCAAGATACTAGTACTCAGCATAAAGTGCAATTTAAAGGCTTAACAAGGTTAATTAGGTTAACTGGGTAAGCCATTTGAAACATTAGTTCGTTCTGTAGCCAATAGGAAGGAAGAGATAGATAGATAGATAGATAGATAGATAGATAGATAGATAGATAGA
>CAIGQV010000260.1:666980-678104 GCA_903798115.1 Danio jaintianensis | reverse complement strand
ATATATATATATATATATATATATATATATATATATATCACACACACACACACTACCTGACAAAAGTCTTGTCGCCGATCCCAGTTGTAAGAGCAACAAATAATATATTTGAATATAGAATATTTCTTATATATATATATATATATATAGAAAGGAGAAAGAAAGTCTTATTCGTTTTATTTCAACTAAAATAAAAGCCGTTTTTTATTTAATATTGTTTTATATTTTCATTTGTTATTAAAACATTATTAAAACATTAAAACATTATAGTTTTAATATATATATTTAGAAATATATTGAAAAAAATCTTCTCTCAGAAATTTAACAGAAATTAAAGAAAAAGATAAAGAATTTACAGGAGAGCTAACAGTTCTAACTTCAACTGTATATATATTTTTGATTTTGACCAAAGATTAGTTTAGTTTTTAGTTAAGGTTAATTTCAAGTAGCAATCTTTCTGGGTTTAGTAAACATTATTATCCCTGGTCCAGACTGCTCCTTTCCATAGAATCAAGTTAATGTGATTTAAACCATGCTAATAACTTTATGATCACCGTCTACCTATTCTGTAACTGACAGGGTGGTTCCGTTTATGCATCTGAGCCACATTCTTCAAACAAAGCTCTCATAAGACTTTAAAAGGAAATACAGAGGATTAACCATTAAGGAAACTTTATGAAATATTTGTAGCTTGGCAAATATTTGTAGCCCTAGTCATTATATACTTTCACAGCATGAACACATTTGTTTGGTTAGACAAAAGGAATATAAATCATTCTTTAGAATTGCTACAGAATTGACATTTTTGGTGAAGTCCTGCTTTAATTTAACACAACCAGGTGCTCCTTCTCATCTTGTGCTTTCTTTTATTGGACTTTTTCTTCACCTTCATCTTGTATTACCTGTATCTGTAGAGGGTGAACCATGATCTTCATCAGCATCTCCTGATCAGGAAGTAAACTGTCTAAATCCAGACCTTGACACTTCACTCCCTGTAAAACAACAAGTGCATTTCAGCTTATAGCAATGTAAACCAAAATAAAGACTTACAATAGGCCTAGGATTTTGACTGCATTGTTGCAGAGTTAAATAAATAAAGATTCTCTTCAATAAAGCAACATTTGCACAAAGAAAACTTCCTTCAACCTGAAGTTCAGTGAATCAGATTAAAACCCTGCCAGCACATCTTGAGGCCTACTCAAAAGACGCACAAATGTAATTTGAACAAACATGTCCTTATAAACAAATACGTCATAAGATGGCGCCGCGGATGGCCGCCTCGGTGTGGAGCTCTCCAGTTTTTGCACTGTTTTTGTTCGTTTGTCCTGTTTTATGTTCATCGTACGAGATCAGTTATTCCAGGGACGAGCTGCTGAACATTCGGCAGTACACTCCAATTAATCAGCAACCGGTTTTTGATTTCTCTGGCGTTTTGCTGAACATTGTTGTCGGCGGAGCAGCTGCACTAGGGAAACGCTACAGGACGCGCAGGCGTGGGAAGCGAGCCGGCACGCTCGTCAGGCTCAGACAGCGCGGCTTCAGAACGGCGCTGCCGAGCATCCATCTGGCGAATCTCCGCTCTCTTCCTAACAAAATGGACGAACTACTTCTGCTCGCACGCAGAAACAAGAACTTTACCAACTCTGCTGCTCTGTGTTTCACGGAAACCTGGCTGAACGAAGCCATTCCGGACAGCGCGTTACACCTACCGGACTTTCAGCTGTACAGAGCGGACCGCGATACGGAGTCAACGGGCAAAATGCGCGGTGGTGGGACATGCTTTTACATCAACAGAAGGTGGTGTACGGATGTAACTGTGTTAAAGAAGATGTGCTGTCCTGACGTGGAAGTGCTTTTCATTAACTGTAAGCCGTTCTACTCGCCGCGGGAGTTTTCCTCGTTCATTCTCATCTGTGTTTATATTCCACCGCAAGCACACGTGAGTACTGCACTGCAACAGCTGGCTGATCTGATCACAGAGACAGAACAACAACACCCGGACTCTGTTTTTATCATTCTCGGTGACTTTAATCAGGCGAAACTCACACATGAGATGCCTAAATTCAAACAGCACATTACATGCCCCACCAGAGACAATAATATTTTGGACCATTGCTACACCACAATAAAGGATGCATATCGTTCCGTCGCCAGAGCAGCTATAGGACTCTCCGACCACTGCCTGGTTCATCTTATACCAACTTACAGACGAAAACTTAAAACTACTAAGCCAGTATTAAGGACTGTTAAGAGATGGACCAACGACACAGAACAGGCCTTACAAGGCTGTTTTGAATGCACTGACTGGAGTGTTTTTGAAGCTGCAGCCACCGACTTGGACGAACTCACAGATACCGTAACATCATACATCAGTTTCTGTGAGGAGCTATGCATCCCTACCAGGACCTACTTATCATTTAACAATGATAAACCATGGTTCACACCAAAACTTAGACAGCTTCGTCAGGCCAAAGAGGATGCCTACAGGAGTGGGGACAGGATCTTGTACAATCAGGCAAGGAACACACTGACAAAGGAGATTGGTGTGGCTAAGAAGAGCTATGCCAAAAAGCTGGAAAACCAGTTTTCTGCCAACGACCCGGCATCAGTGTGGAAAGGCCTGAAAGACATCACAAACTACAAGACACCATCCCCCAGCATTGATGGCAATAAACAACTTGCAAACGAGCTGAATAAGTTCTACTGTAGATTTGAGACACCCCACACCCACCCTGACGATCTCTCTACACAGCCATCAACACCTCCAGTCATCTCTCTTTCCCCCCTGCACTTCAGATCAGTGAGGATAATGTGCGTCAGATCTTCAGGAAACAGAAGAGAAGGAAAGCACCTGGCCCAGATGGTGTTTCACCAGCCTGTCTGAGAACCTGCGCTGACCAGCTGGCTCCCATTTTCTCACAGATCTTCAACAGATCACTGGAACAGCGCAAAGTTCCATCCTGCTTCAAATGCTCCACCATCATCCCAATCCAGAAGAAGCCAAAGATCACAGGACTCAATGACTACAGACCTGTTGCCTTAACATCTGTGGCCATGAAGTCATTTGAAAGACTGGTGCTAGCATATCTGAAGGAAATCACTGGACCTTTGCTGGACCCCCTGCAGTTTGCCTATAGAGCAAACCGGTCTGTGGATGATGCAGTCAACATGGGACTGCATTATACACTACAACATCTGGACAAACCAGGGAACTACGCAAGGATTCTGTTCGTGGACTTCAGTTCTGCCTTTAACACCATCGTCCCATCATTGCTCGAGTACAAACTGACCCAGCTCTCTGTTCCTAGCTCTGTCTGTCAATGGATCACCAGCTTTCTGACAGACAGACAACAGCTAGTCAGAATGGGCAAAATCACATCCGACAGCCGCACCATCAGCACCGGTGCCCCCCAGGGATGTGTTCTCTCCCCACTGCTCTTCTCCCTGTATACCAATGACTGCACTGCAAAAGACCCCTCCATTAAACTCTTGAAGTTTGCTGACGACACTACTGTTATCGGCCTCATCCGGAACGGTGATGAGTCTGCATACAGACAGGAGGTGGAGCGGCTGGCTCTATGGTGCAGATGCAACAACCTGGAGCTGAACACGCTCAAAACGGTGGAGATGATAGTGGACTTTAGGAGAAACCCCCCTGCACTTCCCCCACTCACCATCATGAACAGCACTGTGGCTGCAGTAGAGTCATTCAGGTTCCTGGGCACCACCATCTCTCAGGATCTGAAGTGGGACATTCACATAGACTCTATTGTGAAGAAAGCCCAGCAGAGACTGTACTTCCTTCGTCAGCTGAGGAAGTTCAACCTGCCACAGGAGCTGCTCGTACAGTTCTACTCAGCTGTCATCCAATCCATCCTCTGCACTTCAATCACCGTCTGGTTCGGCTCAGCTGCCAAAACCGACCTCCGTAGGCTACAGCGAATAGTCCGGACTGCTGAACGAATCACTGGCACTACCCTGCCTACACTTCAAGAACTGTACTCTTCCAGAGTGAGTAAAAGGACTCGCAAAATCACTCTGGACCCTTCACACCCAGCACACTTTCTGTTCGAACTGTTACCGTCTGGTCGGCGCTACAGAGCACCGAGCACAAAAACAGCCAGACACAGGAAAAGTTTCTTTCCTCAGGCCATCTACCTCATGAACAGCTAATTATTCCCCTACAGTGCAATAAACATGTGCAATACTTTTTCATACGCATTTGTACACAGCACCTTATAACAGTATACAATGCAATACTTTCTCCATACGCATTTGTACACAGCACCTTATAACAATATACAATGCAATACTTTCTCCTACGCATTTGTACACAGCACCTTATAACTTGTAAAACTTGTATATTTATAACAAATATGTACAACAATTCATCATCCAGAGCTCTATTGTCTAACTGCATCTCTGTTTAATGTTTGTCGTATTTTATTTTATTTTTTTTTCCTCATATTTATTTTGTGTTTTCACTTGTCACTTTATGTACACTGGAAGCTTCTGTAGCCAAAACAAATTCCTTGTGTGTGTAAGCACACTTGGCAATAAAACCGATTCTTCTTCTTCTTCTTCTTATGAAAAACCACATCAGAACAAAACCGTTTCCATCTAAAGATGCAAATTAAAATTAGACTTCTGTGCAAAACTGGAATATGACATGAGACTTTTGCGAATAAAGCAGCGTTAACATCTAACGGTGTTCTAACAACACGTAACACAACAAGATTGCAGCGACGAGCAATCTGTCTTTCTGCACCAATCGCAACGTGCCACAACAGAAACATTTAAATGCCAGCCACTCCACTCCCAACGAAATGGTTCAAAAGGCTTTTAATCCAATTAATACATATTAAACCTCTTGAATATTATTAATAGGCTACTGAGTGACTGACGGAGTCACACGGAGTCACAGTTCTGACTTCCATTTTCAAACCATCTGCCAGTTACTTTATTTTCAAGATCTGAGGTGAACTATCTGCTGCTGCTTCCAGTAGTACGGCAATAAATGTCGCGTACAATTGTATCTTAACTCACATTGGGAGCATTTAGCACTGAATCAGTAGCAGGGTTAATTTTGTTGACAATTTTTTTTTTCGTCATAAGTTTCTACTGACGAAAACTAAATAAAAATTAAGTGATGATGACGACAACTATAATAAAAATAATCTGACATTATCATTGAATAATAAAAAAAACAAGACGAGAATGTGATTGTGACTGAGTGACTTTTTTGGTAAATATCCAATTAATCTTGGTGTGTGATACATGACACACACGCACATTTGAAAAGTAACTGGTACACAGTAGACGCGGGATGCGATTATATCATCTTCCATAGGGGCGTCTGTCTGATTAAACTATAATGAAATGGCAACAGCTGATGTCAAGAGAAAAAGACCGGAAACAATATGGGAAGGAAATAGCTGATAAAAACAACAAATCTAAAGCGACACCAACATGACAGGGAATCGTCCCAAAATTCACGCACGAAATTTCACTATGTACTGTAAAATGTTTATGTAAAATGTTTAATGATATAAATAAACAACGCATATCGAATTTTTGGTCTTCACTGGAAAAAGATATAGTCCATATTTTAATGTTTTATTTAATTTTAAGTTAGAATATTTTGTATAAATAAATGTATACAATATTTTTATTAAATAACACTTAAATTAAACCAAATATATTGTGGTCAACTAAATCTAGAGTAGATTTAGTCGACTAAAACTAGACAAACTAAAATGATTCAGAAGACTAAAATGTGACCAAAACTAAAATGGAATTTCAGTCAAAAGACTAAGACTAAAACTAAATCAAAATTTGCTGTCAAAATTAACACTGATCAGTAGCACATAATCAGTACCTGAGGTGATCATTGTCATAATAGTTTGTTGCTGTTCTGTCACGACATTACGAAAATAGAAAGCATTTCTAAAATTGAATTTTTGAGCACAAAAACTCCTTTTAATATGGAAAAGGTACATTTTATCGGGTCGCAGCACTGCGTCGCCTGTTGTTAGGACACAGCGTAATGAGTCAAAGAGAACAAAATTGTCACTTCCTGATAAAATGGTGCTAAACATCAAAAAAGAAAAAAGGAATTTACTGCGTTAGGAAAAGCCACTGTGAGCCTTTTTTCTTGTATAATAATTACTTGCACCTCAGAAGATGAAGACGATTTTGGAGACGTGAGATGCTCTTTGGGAGCGCAGACGCTGAAGACAGTTCAGGAGGTAATAATAATAAAATACTGAATAATAATACTGAACCACTGTGATGACAGACTTTGGCTAAAAGTTTTTAGAGATTTTTAGAGATTTTAGAATGACCAAAACAACATTTCAGATGTTTTACAATGTGGTCAGTCTACTGATTTGTTCATTAATGCTGTCCCATAATGTCCATTTTTATTATCAAATGATCTGACTAATCTGATCATGATTAAAATAAAATCCATCACATGATCTGATCATGATTTCAATTAAAACAAATTGACTTTTTTGATATGCATGCAAAAACGTAATCTGCAAATGTGTTTCCATCATAGTTTAATTGCATTTTTTTCTACTCAAGTTTTCCTACTCAAATCCTACTCAGGCTTACCTTGCTGAGGAACATGGCGTAGTATCGGTGAAGAGGTAAATGAAAAGTCAGCTGGTTGAGGGAAGGCTGCGACAGAGAATCTGAAGTTATTAACACACTACTTCCACATTTATTTTGCCTTAAACATATCCTATATTTTTACAAAATAAATAAAAGAACAACAGTAGGTAGATTACTAGGCCCACACAGAATCTGCATGCACAGACTTCTGCAGATTTTTGAGCCCATCATTGAGTCTATTTATTTACTTACGTAAATGTCTGTTTTTATATTAATTTCAGTAATGTTATTGAATAACATGCAAATGTTTGTATAATTTATGTATGATACAATTTGTAAAATAATATTTACAATATATATATATTTATAATTATAATATTATAAAATACTAAATTTAAATGAAACTAAATGAAAATAAATCCCCCAGCACTAAATCTATTAGCATAAGCATCAAGACTGTACCTCATCTACAAACCCAATGGCATCAAACCACATCTGAAGAGTTTCCAGACAGTACCGCACCACTGTCTTAGTGTAGTCTTGGGTCTCCTGACACACAAACACACAAAACTTTCAGTTCAAAAACAGGTAGGCTTATGACAGCGTTGGATTTTCTTTGTGATTACTGAAGTTTTTATCACAATATATGGTATTATCACAATATTAAGAAATAAACATCACAAGAAACGGTTAATCTAAATTTATGTGCCTTATTTAAATAATCTACACCTTTTATTCTTGTAATTATTATAGTTATAAGAGGTATTTTATCTGTCTTTATTCATTTAGTATCTCTAGTCATTCATTTTCATTCATTCATTCATTTTCTTTTCGGCTTAGTCCCTTTATTAATCTGGGGTCGCCACAGCGGAATGAACCGCCAACTTATCCAGCATATGTTTCACGCAGCAGATGCCCTTCCAGCCGCAACCCATTACTGGGAAAACATCCATACACACTCATTCACACACATACACTACGGACAATTTTAGCTTCCCCAATTCACCTATACCGCATGTCTTTGGACTTGTGGGGGAAACCGGAGTACCCGGAGGAAACCCACGCGAACACTGGGAGAACATGCAAACTCCACACAGAAATGCCAACTGACCCGGCCGAGGCTCAAACCAGCGACCTTCTTGCTGTACGGCGATTGTGCTACCCACTGCGCCACCACGTCGCCCATTTATTTTCATTTACTGTATGTTTTATTAATTTGATGATGCTAATACATTACATATTTTATACATATCTAAAATGCTTTGGCAATAAAGGATAAAATGCCATGACAATAAAGCAACTTGAGCATCACATAAGATTAATAAATGCTTATGTAATTCATCACGAGGTTAGTTAAAATTACTAATGTTAACAAATACCTTTAACCGAACAATAGGCCAACAAATATTCATAACATTTTCAATCAATATGTCCCGCATGTTGTAGGCCAGATTAGCAAGTGAATATATTTGTGTTCGAAACATTGTGATCGGGGTCTTCAAGCATTTGGTGCCAAATGTTAAATTCAACAATCTGGATATTCTTAAAATACAATCTTAAAAAAAAATAATAATAATAATAATAAATAATTATTAACATTATAGAATTGCCCACAGTGACAATATTGTGCATGTTTATTATAAAGACATACTATCACAAGTACAAGATATACAAGATATATCAAGATTACAGTGTTGTCAAAAGTATCGCGTTCGATAGCAATTGGTAATAAAAAAAACAACTTTAAACGTTCATTTCCAGCTAACATTTGAACACGGCCAATCACAGTCATTTCTGTTGAGCACATGAACACAATGGCCAATCAGCTGTGTTTAAGAATGATTGAACGTTTGTAAATTTTCAGTACCAAGTTCCATACGATTGGTCGTTACGTTTGACAACACTACTGTATAGTGATAGGAAGTTCAAATAATTGTACTGACTCAGACCTTTGAGTCTCGTTCAGCGAGATGAACGAATCCTTTTTCGAGTCATTTCGTTCAATTTGGCCAAATATTATTAAAATGTTACGAGTTGCTTCCAAACTTATCTACAACTGCACCAAACGTTGATCACACTACAAACAAGTCAGAAATAGAATGCCATGAGAGAGTCATTTATTGTTTACCTGGTCTTTTGTCTATGATTATGTCAGTTCACCTCTTCTGACATGTCTTCAAATTTGAGAGGTTCGTTCACGTGACACTGACAGTCCCATATAAGCTTAACCAATGCACACAGTCTGAGAAGGAAGGAGCCATGATTAATTCATCTTTTGAGTCTTCTGGTTTTTGAGTCGCTCGATCATCACGTGACAGCATGTAAAGAGATGAATGACTCAAACCCGAGGACTCGAGAGATGAACAAATAAAATCTTTTTCTGGCTCTGACTGCATATGGCTTCATATTCATTTGGCTTCTGTCTGTCACGTGATGAATAAATGACTCAAACCCAATAGAAGACTCGAAAAAGGAACTAATCTTCTATTCCACCTGCACAAATGTACAAATCACTCCCTGAGAGGACTCGTTCTCGAGTCATACAAAAGATTCGTTCAGTATGAACGATTCGTTCAAGAACAACCCATCACTTCTACTGTATTATGGAATATTGGCATATGTCTATACAAAAGCAAATAACTGTCAATTTCAAAAAGATAAAACATTTAAAACGTACTGGAATGTAAAATATAAAGATAAGAAAGTATATCTCACTTTAACTTTGCAGTGTGTGAGGAGACCCCACATGGGCTGAGCGCAGGCCTCCAGTTCAGCGGCAAACGCTGCATAATACGTCTGGGACTCAAACTCCACATGCTCATTCAGCTCTCGCTTATTCAGATTCATTCCTGACACAGCAAACAGAACAGAGAGAGGAATTTTTTACAATAAAACCAACAGCCTCTCACAACCTTATCATTAGTCAAAGTAAACACTAATGGGTTCACACTAAACGTGGAGCACCACTTCACTCTGTCTAGTTTACTTTGTGGGATTTTTAATTATTTGAACTTTTTATTTGGTAGGCGTGATTGAGGTGAAATGTGTACATTCGTAGTAAACACCTGCATTCATGCATTTGCATTGACTTGTATGTAACTTACTTGTGAAACTAGTCAAGTCTGCATTAGGTGTGAACCCAGCATTAGACTATATTTACATGACAACAATGCAGCCAAAACAAAAAAGTTTTTACCTTGTGGTTTGAAAAATTTCACATCTAAAGGGCAACATTTTCAAAATGATCTGCGAAAATGTCCAAAAATGCTGTATTACATATGCTAGGCCAGTATCTGGTGCTGTCACCTTGTTAGGCTTGGTAATGTAGGCTTTGCACTCATGTCTATATATAATTTGCCAAGAGTGTAAGACGTGTCTCTGCTTTTGGTTGTAATGTGAAGTAAATCTATACTTTGCTGATAAAGGGTTAGGAAACACTTGAGCATCAACACTGCCATGTACTCATCTATTGTTGTGCATGCTTGTTTGAGCTTGCTTTATTCAACACTGTGTTTTCAAAAACGTTCGTTGGGTTCACACCAAAGGTGAAATTACGTATTATTGCAAGTAGATTACATACAAAGTCAATGCAAATGTGCGAACACAGATGAATTTCCGACCAGTGGTGTGAATGACGTGGAAAGTGTGACGCGATTGATATGAAAGCACATAATGTGCCTCAATTGAGTCTTCTGCGCAAGTTCAAATAATTTTAAATAAACTTAAGTTGAAAAAAATCCTGTGAGTAAACAAAGTTAAATATCCACTGCAAAAAATACTTTTCTTACTTAGTTGCTGTGTTGTTTCTAGTCCAAATATCTAAAAAAAATAATAATAATCAAGAAGCGTTTTCATGACAAGAAAAGAAAATATAGCCTTATTTGCAGGAACAATGTCAAAATTAAATGAGTCTTCATGAAAACAAGCAAAATATATAGATATACGTATAGGTATAAACGAAGGTAGGAGCCAGCTCCAAACGGGCTGGTCAGCTCCAAGTGGGCTGTACAAACCTCCTGGAGTTTCATTGATTTATTTAATGTCTTGTACATGATAGAGTCCAAGGTATTGTGTTTTAATAATGTCAGTACTTACCACAAACCTAAGCCCAACCTCACAGTAACCTGTTGTGTTTTATTACCGTATACACCTACCACAACCCTAAATCCAACCTCACAGTAACCTGTTGTGTCTTATTAACGTCTAAACCTACACCAACCCTAAACCCAACCTCACAGTAACCTGTTGTGTTTTAATAACATCTACACCTACTACAACCCTAAACCCAACATTACAGTAACCTGTTGTGTTTTATTAATGTCTACACCTACACCAACCCTAAACCCAACCTCACAGTAACCTGTTGTGTTTATTAACGTCTACACCTACCACAACCCTAAACAAAACTCACAGTAACCTGTTGTGTTTTAATAACGTCTACACCTACACCAACCTCACAATAACCTGTTGTGTTTTATCACAGTCTACACCTACCACAACCCTAAA
>CAIGQV010000260.1:655954-666757 GCA_903798115.1 Danio jaintianensis | reverse complement strand
ACTCTAAACCCAACCTCACAGTAACCTGTTGTTTTATTAACATCTACATCTACCCTAACCCTAAACCCAACCTCACAGTAACCTGTTGTGTTTTATTAACGTCTACACCTACACCAACCCTGAACACAACCTCACAGTAACCTGTTGTGTTTTAATAACATCTACACCTACCACAAGCCTAAACCCAACCTCACAGTAACCTGTTGTGTTTTAATAACATCTACACCTACCACAAGCCTAAACCCAACCTATTTGTGGCGCAATTGGAGGTCTCCAGGCTGCAGGAATACCTACTTGAAATAATCTGCCAATGGGGTAAACAAAATAATCTTATGACAGAGCAAAAACAACATTATATTGCTTACACCATTAGCAGATCATTTTGTGTTTTTAAGGAAAACCTCATTTAATCTTGACTGTCTGAAAACAAGACAATATTTTTTGCTTGTCTAGAAAATGCTTCTTGATTTACCAATTTTTTGATATTTGGACTTGAAAAGAGACAATAACTTTAAGAAAGAAATGAAGGGAACGATGGCTCATGACAGTTACTGACCTTGAAAAAAGGAGACAAAACTCATCCAGAGCAGCAGCAGAGAATGATCCTCGAGGAAGCGCTTGGCCACACTTTGGTGTGATAGGATATTAATAAAATCACTAACTAAAGGCCAGTAGGTGTTATTCTTCAGCAGAGCTTCGCCACAGTTCACCACCACATGACGATTATTCTCCTCGTCTGTGACAGAACAAAGACACGTTGATAAATGTAGCCAGACCTCTAGATGATCTGCCAGTAAATGTATTTTCTTTGGTTACCTTGCAGTTCGCTCTTGATAAGGCAGCTCTCCATCATGTAGAGGAGAACGGTGACCATGATGTCCAGTAACTGGCACTCTTCTGTGACGTGTCTGGCCAGCTCCTCGTTGCTGAAGAGCTGTACGCTGATGTGCACGATGCGGTTGGACATGGTGTCCGACTCGTGACTCTTCATGAGGGTCTTCATGATGAAGGCATAGTGTTGTACGAATGTTTTAGTGAAGGTGATCTGTGCCAAGAGAGAAGCAAGCACGAATTTGGTTAAAAAGTAACAAAACCCTTCAGTTATTTTAGTAGAGCTTTTCCTTCTTTTTTTTCTTATGTATTTATTTATATCTATATTTATATATATCTCGTTTACTTAATATTATTATTTATTTGTATTTTATTTTAATATTATTCATATATTTTATAGAACCTAAATGTATGTGTGCAACAGGCTTTGTGTGTTGTCAAAAAAAAAAAGGAAAAAGTTAAGTTATATGTATTGCATGTTTCATCTATCATGTTTAACTAAAAACACTTTTGAGGAAAAAACTAAACTATACCCAAAGGAAATCAAGATTACAAAGACTAAATGTATATTTATAAATCTATGTATTCTTCAAGCTAAACGAATTAATTCTTTAAATTGGAAAAATGTGTGTACACCAAGTATAGGATGTTGGCTGAAAGACATGGGGCCCTATCATACACCCGGCGCAATAAGGCGCAAGACGTGTATGGCGCGATTTGTTGCTATTTTCAGACCAGCGCAACTGTCATTTTCACGTTTTGTGCCACGTTGTGGACTCATGGGTGTGCTGGTCTGAAAAGGAGGTGTGTTAAGGCGCATTGTTGGCACGTTGAGGAACTAAAAGCTGCTCTAAAGTCCAGCGCAGAGCACGTTAGTTATGCGCCTTTGCAGGTCCAAATGCTCACACATTGCTTAATACACACAGGATGTACAGCAATACACAAATATCTTTACATATGAAAAAACATTAAAAGATTAAAATGTTACAAAAATTATTATTTTCTACATAAATATAAAAACCACTACCTCTATGCCTTATTAACCTCTGGGGGCTTTTTCAGTTTATTCGTGACAATTTGCATTTGTATAATGTTATTATTATTAGCAGTATTATTCATTATATGCATATTTATATTTGTTTTAATAAAAACAAGTTTAGATTTGTCCACCTGTCGGGTTTTGGAGACGTCTGGATCACCATATGGGGCATAAGAATAGGACGTGTGTTTGGATATAACTGAGTTTGAGCACACTTCGTTATTATTGTTGTTCATTTATTCGTTTGCTGTAAATGAGAACTGAATTTAGAAATAGTTTTGAAACAAACCTTTGTGCTTAAACTAAATGAATTATGTAGGCTAATGGATGTCTTCAGTGGAGTGAGTTTCCACCGTTTCCTTACTCCACGAAAGTAAAGGAGTAAAGTAAAGTAAAGAGAAAGTAAAGAGGCCTAATGGAGGAGGCTCGTTCTTTGTCCTCGCTGCAGATGCTCTGTTTAACTGTTTTCTCGCTAGTGAAACGTTCAGTTTATCCACTTACAAAGTCCGCCATGTAAATAGCAAATGCGCCATGGTGCTACGCAGCTGACTCTTAAAGGGAATGGGATAGGATTCTCTGATTGGTTTATGCTCAAAACACACCCATAACTCATTAAGAGAGTAAGCACAACCCTGTTAGACCATGCGCTGGGGCGCAGACCATATTTTTCTGTTCTTAAAATAGCAAAAGTGGATTCGGACATGGCCTTAATGCTTTTGCGCCATGCGCTTTAGACTTTGCGCTTAGAATGTTAAAATAGAGCCCAAGGTTACAAACATGACAATGGACTAGATAACCTATATATTAAGAGATAAATACAAGATCTTTGAGGGAGTTTTGGGGACCTTTCAAATTGTTCCTAAAATGTGGTGGAGTTGGAAATGTGTTGATTGATGAAGAAGAAGAGAGGTTATAAATATTGTTGTGAAAAACTGAGTAGGTTTTTTGTTTTGATGTTTTTTTTTTTTACTTCTGCATTATCTGAGTGTAAAGTAAAAATGCAATAAAGATATAAAAAATATATAATTATAAAAAATAAAAATAAAAAGTAACAAAACAAAACAAATAAAAGGGGCGAAAAAAGTGAACATAGCAATTTGGCTCTTTAAAGATCATGGGCTGGTTGTACCAAGTTACAATTTTACAAATTCACGATTTATGTACTACTAAATATCACTATAATACATTGAACCAATTTTTTGTGGAACATAATTGAAATATTTACATTCTCACGAAAACCCAAAACATTCCTCCCACCTCATTACTTCCAACACAAAAGTATTGAGAGTGAATGCATATTCTCAGATGAAGGTACACGGTATCATTTCAACTACATTTAGTTTAGTTATACTACGTAGTAGGGCTGGGCGATAAGACCTAAAAATCAGTATATATAAAAGTTTATAGAACAGTTCTGTCTGGTTCTTGAATCTGATTGGCTGATAGCCGTGCGATATTCTGCCAGTAACAGCACTCCGCCCACATACAGCGACAAGCAGAGGACACTCTACAGTTTGACAAATATTGCTGCTGTTGGGCAACACAGTGTACTTTTGAGGCTTTTTTTTAGTCGAGAATGTAGTTGTTTAGATTGCAACTATGCAGTTTATTTATAAGGATAGTGCCTATTTTAAAATATTTATAATTTCTGAGAGACAGTGCGTCGGCAGCCATTAGCCTGTCTTTGAGCAAAGACGGTTGATGATGTTCATCCACAAGATGGCGAAAGAGACCGCATAATAAGCCCTTAGAGAAATACAGCTTAATTTCAAACTACAGTTGATCAAATCCTTATTAAACAGGTAAATGACTTTCTAAGTCGATCTCTCTCTTTTGTATGCTGTAGTGCTGTATTTATACCAAAGTAATATTGTGATCTCCCGATTGCAACAGAGAAATACTGGGAGATATCTCTGTAGGCTGATGGCATTTCAGTATATATCATATATTAGACATTACGCTTGAGAATCATTTACGTGCTAGCTCTAAAGTGACGTTGGTGAATGAGCAATGGTTCCTGCTGTTCTGACGTCAGCTGCAGATGTGAGTGAATGGCGGAAGAAAGTAGTTCCTCTTGCAAAAGGGTTTTTAGACTCTCCGTGTTTGATTTTCTTTTTTATATACACGATTATGCCGTCGAACTGTTGTATAAACGCAATATCACACTCGTAGCAGTGCGATGTGGCTGTATATCGTCACTGGTGAGACACTAAGGCACTCGGCCTGCAGCCTTGTGCCAACGCACGCCTCCCACTAGTTCCGATATACAGCCACATTGCACTGCTACTCGTGTGGTATGGCTCATATATACTGCGTGCACACATTATATGCGGGGGTGATAATACCATCATATCGCGAGCATCCAGATTTACCGTGGGAAAATTTCCTCTATTTGAAAAACTGTTGTGAAACTGGGTGAACTGTTCCTTTAAATGTTCCATGTTGTGCATGTCATTTAATTGTTCCTTTTTTTATTTTGAATAAAGTCCTGTTATTTACATAGAAAAAGTGCCTTATGCTGTTTTATCACTAGAAGTTATGGCCAAAAATAAAATCAGAACTGAAAGGGAACAAAGGACAAATGAACTTTTACTATTATTTAAGTGAGGCAATAGACTCTTAATTGATCAAACTGAAATCCACAGCATTTTATCAACTGCTCACAATGTTTAGATTGCTACTGAGGTTGTAACAATGCTATGTTATGCAACTATGCATTACTTATGAGTGCTTGAAACCTAATAGCCATGTTCTTTCTCAAAAACAAATCATGTAAAAAAATTAGGTACATTTAGCAATTTACAGATTCAACAAACCAAAAGTTGTTGTTGAAATAATATAACAGCATTAAATACCTTGTAATCCTGATCTGGCAACATGTTGAGCAAAAACGTCACCATCTTCTGTGGAAATTCATACTTAATAGTCCAAAACAATAACTCTTCTAAAAAGCATTTATGTTTCAGCGTGTCCATTATGGATGGATCTATTAAAACAAAAAAAGAAAGAAGAAAGAACTTTTAGATATCATGCATGTTTATTTTATTTGAGGAATTATTTCCAGTACTGAAGTAAAACTTATCAGCCCTCCTGTTGTATTTTAATATTTCCCAAGTGCAGTTTTTTCAACATTTTTAAACATGATAGTTTTAATAACTATAATTAATTGAATAATTTCTAATAACTAATTCCATCTGTCTTTGCCATGATGACAGCAAATGATTTTTTCCAGTTATTTTGCAATATGCTAGTATTTAGCTTAAAGTGCCATTTTAAACTCGATTAACTACATTAAGTTAACTAGGCAAGTTAAGTTACATAGGTAAGTTATTGGACAACAGTAGTTCTGTTCTGTAGCCAATTGAAAAGTATATATATTTCTTAAGGGGGCAAAAAATATTGACCAAACTAAAGAAATAATACTTTCTCTACAAAAAAAAAAAAACACAGTAAAAATATCCTTGCTCCATTAAACATCAAATGGTAAATATTTGAAAAAGAATACAAATTTCAAAAGAGGGGTAATAATTTTGCCTTCAGCTGTATAATATGATGTACTAGGATCTACCTTTGGTACTGCTACTGAGCTTCACTCTTTTCCTCTGACCCACACCCTGCAGCCCATCCTGATCCTCCTGTCCAACAAAAACAAAGCACTTCTCATTTGACCCAATCCTCTCATCAAATCAACCAAGCTAAAACAATCAGTTTAGATAATCAATGTGGTCAAACGAAGAGAATGTTCAAAGTTTCCATCCAAAGATGCAAATTAAATGTGAAAAACTGTAAAAATCGCATAAAAGACTTGCCAATAAAGCAGTGTTTCCATCCAATCAGTCAAAGAGAACAAAAATGTAAACTGCCGCCAAATATCAACTCGAAAAATGGAATTTGCTGTGTTAGGAGAAGTTACACTGAGTCTTTATATACAAAGTGCCTATTCTGTGCCTCAGACGGCGAAGATGAAATGCAATGCGGTGGTTTTTGGAGGCGTGAGACGCTCTTTAGAAGCGCAGACGCTCAAGACAGTTCTGGAGTTAATAATAATATTATATAATAATACTGAACACCACTGTGATGGCCAGTGTTGGGTAAGTTACTTCAAAAATGTAATTTACTACTAATTACATAATTAAAATTGTATTTAAATTACATTATAATTACTATGTCTGAAAAGTAACTGAATTACTCAGCAAGTAATTCAATTACTTGACTCAATACCACGTGAATTCTTATAAAAATTTCAAAGTACACATACAGAATACAAATGAAACTCGTTTAATTCTTTAAATGGGCCTATAGACTTTAAATTAACACTTAAGAAATGTTCCACATGATTCAAAGTAATAATGACACCACATTTCTTACAATTTGATATTCATTTCTTACTAATTTCATTGTTTCTTAAGCATGTGTATCTGTCTGGTAACTCTAATTTTAGTTGAAAATCTAGTTATTCTGCAAATATATCTGTACAACAAAAAATATATATTTACAATTCCTGCTTCTGAACTGATTTATACAGAAATGCTGAATTTATGCGCAGTATTTTAGGCAAGTTTATTTTAAGTAACTGTAATTAAATTACATAAAAATGAAAAGTAATCCCTTACTTGACTTTTTCAGTGAAAAAGTACATTTAATTACAGTACCTAGTTACTTTGTAACTAATTACACCCAACATTGGTGATGACAGACTTTGGCTGAGGGATTTTAGAATGACCAAAACAACATTTCTGATGGTTTACAATGTGGTCAGTCTGCTGGTTTATCCATTAATGCCATCCCATCGCACCCATTTTGATCATCACATGATCTCTTAAAAGAAACTCACATGACTTTAATGCACACTGAAAAAAATGCTGGGTTCTACAAAAAGCCTTCATGTTGTCCCAACACAAATCCATTAAGTTAACTTAATCATTTTTACAAATTTAAGTGAATTAACAATTAGGCGGTCCCAAAACAACTTAAGAATTGTGTTGACTCAACTAATTTTTAATAAGTAGTTTGAAAAAGCAGCAAAATTATTTTTTTTAGTGCACATAATGGAAATTTTTCCTAAAAGTGTTTTAATCTAGTTTAAACGCATTTTACCCTCATCGGATAGAAAGTTTATCCGACTCATTTGTGCGCATAAGTTCTTTACATGCATTTTCAAAACGTATGTGCATCTTAGTAGCATTTTTTTATGCGATATTGCAAATAGATGGATGGAAACATAGCTGTTGACACACCACTAGGTTTATTTTGACTGGTTGTTGTGTCACGTTTGGTCTATCCCAGCAGTCTGTGTGCTTACCTCTTTGCTGGAGTCCTGCAGAGTGCCAGTAGCAGTAGCTCCTAAAACAATAAGGTTGATGTCAAAAACATGAAGCAAATTTCCAAAGTTGATCAAAATCCAGTTCTCCCCATTTGCTCTATAACAGAGATCATAAACCCCCATATGTATGTAAATGAAATGGAAAAAAGGAAGCAGTGTTACCCAGTAGACTGAGCGCTCCTGCCCCTGCTGGAGTGTCTGATGCCCCATCTCCTGCTCCTCCAGCAGCTCCTTTCTCCTCCACTGACACCAGACCAGAGCTCTTCAACGCTGACAAATACTTCTCATAGTTCTTCTTAGCATAAACATTCTCCTCTTGACCTATTGGTGTAAAAAACACTACTATGTATTATGAAAACAAATAAGTCTTTCTTTATATTTAAAGGGATAGTTGACCCAAAAATGTACAAATTACTTATCCTCATTAGTAAACACAAAATAATATATTTTGAAGAAAGCTGAAAACATGTAACCGTAGAACAAAAATCAAACACTGTAGAAGTCAACAGAAAAAAAGAAAGTCAAACTGGCATGAGTAAATGATGATTTAGATTTTTGGGTGAATTGACCCTTTTATTATACTTGCTCAGTAATTTCATTCATTCATTCATTTTCTTTTCGGCTTAGTCCCTTTATTAATCTGGGGTTGCCACAGCGGGATGAACCGCCAACTTATCCAGCATATGTTTTACGCAGCGGATGCCCTTCCAGCTGCAACCCATCACTGGGAAACATTCCTACACACTCATTCACACACATACACTACGGACAATTTTAGCTTACCCAATTCACCTATACCGCATGTCTTTGGACTTGTGGGGGAAACCGGAGCACCCGGAGGAAACCCACGCGAACACGGGGAGAACATGCAAACTCCACACAGAAATGCCAACTGACCCAGCCGAGGCTCGAACCAGCGACCTTCTTGCTGTGAGGCGAACGTGCTACCCACTGCGCCACCGCGTCGCCCTGCTCAGTAATTTATACAATTAAAAATGTATTTGAAACTATAGCTTTTTGGTTTGGTTTTTTTAACATTTCCTTTTCGGTTTTACCCATAAAATGTTGGTTATTTTTGTATACCAATTTAAAAATAAAGGTTCCAAATGGGAGCTCCTTTTATGCTTTGACCCTAATTGTGCCATTTTGGTGACTGTCGCTTTAAATTCAAATGAGATTGTGCTCTTTTCAAAAGAGGGCGGAGCTACAAATGCCTAGGTGTGCATAAGTAAATGTTGCTTCACATTAAAATGAACAGGCAATAACAGCAAAGTAGTGGTGTAACGGAACAAATCACAAATCTCAAATTGCGGTTTTTGAGTCAGGGATCGGACCATTTTTCGGATCAGCAAAACAGAAGACAAATGTAATTCGCATTCCATTTATTACAAAAACAGTACAGCAAGAAACTTTTGGTTTTAACAAACATAACTTAGAGTTTGTAATTTTAATTAATTAGTCTCATTTTCAATTAATGATTAAATAACTCACTCATAAAACTTCATTTTCCATTACTAGATGTATTATTTTGAAGAATTAGTCAGTGACATATTTTTGATGTTTGTTTGTCGCCACCTATTGGTTAAACTATGTAATTGCTACAACTTTCAGTTGTGAGCACAAAGTTGCGTTAAACGGTGATTTTAATCTTCACCAAAAACATCAGTGTTTATATCTGAACCTTAAGCCTGGTTCATACTTCTCCGTCGAGTGATCGGCGTGACCCACCGCGCATGCAATGCGCGTAGCCATGCATTTATACTTCTGCGTGCATTTATACGCGCTGTTTTGTGTTGCTCTGCAATAACACTTCCGAAAAAGCTAGCTGGCAGTAAGTGTTTATGTTCCTCTGTGTCGAGTTTCTTTGCTGGTGTTTTGTTTTTTCTGAACGCTACCTTAATGTGCAAGTGGCTTAAACTCGCTCATTTTGAGGCGGGAACCGGCGGATATGCAACAACTTTAATCATGAGGTAAACACAAAACAACAGTTTCCATCTGTACCTCCTTCACGGGACTCCACACTTGTCCAATCACAGAGCTTGCGCTACGCGTTGTTGTAACGTGTAGTTACATTTTTTTGAAAGGTGCGCGTTGCCGACGGCCACGGCGAGGGCTATGCGACCACGCGTAGGCTGTGCCGGAGCATACGCGTGCGTTTGACGCAGAAGTATAAATCAGCCTTTACACTTATCCCAGTAGTTCTGTGTTATTTGATTGTTTTTAAGTTTGTAACTAACTGAATAGTGTAAAGCTGAATCTCTGTCTCGAACAATGCGGATTTGAATGCAGCCACATCGAAGGATTAATAAGCATATGCACATCATCATCATTTATAATTTAGGTTGCGTGGGTGTTAGAATTGAGATCCCGATCTTTTCATTATTGTGCAGCTTTACACTGAATGCATTAATGCAGGCTAAACAAGTATTAAAACACCTTTAATAATTTTGATTGTGGGTTTCACATGTGCCCAAACGAACTGAGCTTAGGGGGCAAACGTGCCAGGTTCCGAAACAAATGTCTAGGTGTGAAAGCACCCTAAGTGTGACAGTGAGTGGAAAGAAAGGAAGGAAGGAAAGAAAGAAATCAACGAATACGAAAAAAATTCAAGAACAACTTATACCGCATGTACGTAATAATCATGTACACCCGGGGCCTTACGAACATGTATACACCCTACATAACATCAGATGCTATTTACAGGGTGGGTGAAAAGTAACTAATTGATAATAAAGTATAATTCGAGGCCCAATAATATAAATGGATATAAAAATAGCACATTTTTTTCTGGCTTCTACCTCCGACAGCAAAACTTCACGTTCATTTATCATTAAAGGTCTTTTCCTTTGTCTTTTGTTTTCGGCACCATAATGGTCTTTCTCTGGACAAGTGACGATTTGCAGAAAGCCCTTATATCAGGGGTCTCAAACTGAAATTGGTGGGGGGCCATATCAGTGACTAACAATTCATAGGAGGGCCATTTTAACATTCAAGCACAAGAAAAAAGTGGACACCTGATGTAATTGATGCACTCAGACGTTCTTCCCCAGAGTATCAAAGCTCCTTCTTTTTGTTTCTTGTTGTACATATTAAAGTTTAAATTGCTATAAAAATACTACAATTTAATAATAGGCATAATAATTATTATTATTATTATGTCCCAATCAATTGTTGCTTAACCAAAAGTTTAACAGAGCAAGACAGCAGAAAAGAGTTTGGGTAACTTTATTGACTTTACTGGCAATTGTTCTTCTCAATATCATTCTTTTCTGTAAAACTACAACAAAGAGGGGAAAAGTATGTGTGTGTGTGTGTGTGTGTGTATGTATGTATGTATGTATGTATGTATGTATGTATGTATGTATGTATGTATGCATGTATATATATATATATATATATATACATATATATATATATACACACATACATATATATATACACACATACATATATATATACACACATACATATATATATACACACATACATATATATATACACACATGCATATATATATACACACATGCATATATATATACACACATACATATATATATACACACATACATATATATATATATATATATATATATATACACACATACATATA
>CAIGQV010000260.1:641666-655854 GCA_903798115.1 Danio jaintianensis | reverse complement strand
CATACATTATATATATATATATATATATATATATATATATATATATATATACACACATTTATTTTAACAAGTTCAATTCAGCCAGCAGTTAAATTTTACTAATGCACATTTTTTATACAAATCTTAATATGCATGTTAGGAAAATCTATTAATGAGACCATTTGAATCGAATATTAGCAAAACTATCATATTTACACCACCAGCATAACGTGTAAGCCATAAAGAGGTGTTTGTACAACAAAATACAGAGGGGTATAAAACTGATTATAATCAAATGACCCTTGAATATTTATAAAAATAGAGCTTTAGTAAAAATAGAGCGCTTACCGACATATATTTTAACGTTTATATCAGCCACAGAAATAATCTGCATGTGCGTTACTCTCGAGCGCACGCTGAGAAAAACCGAAAGTAACCAGAATATATAGTACAGTATATAAAACACTGATTTTTTTTTTTTACAATTTAAAACTGGATATCTTTTCTGCTGGAGATACTGTTGTCCTAAAAAAACAACAACAAAAAAAAAAACCGTTAATAAAAAAATCTTACACATACCTTGGGAATGGTATAGCAGAAAAATATGACGGTTTTAAAACCTTGACTTTTCCAAACCACGGTATACCTTGAAAACGGTTATTGTCCCATGCCTAGTTTTGTTGGGTCGAATCTCGTTATATTTTTAACGTCAGTTGCGGGCCGGAGGGAGGAGGAGGCAGGGCCGCAAATGGCCCGCGGGCCGGCAGTTTGAGACCCCTGCCTTATATGGAGCTGGTTTGGGCATGTATTATGCAAATTTATAACCTTGTGCACATTGGTGCTCATTTAAAAAACTCCAAATTCATTAAAAGAAGGAGTTTAAGAACAAACTCGTTTGTGTACCCACTTGTTGTGAATTAGGCGGAAAGTTTTCTTGAGAAGTTTAAATGTGCGAATAAATATGAAAAACGTGCAATTATAGACACCCAATGAAAACAGTTATTGGTAATTAAAAATATAAATATCGATACATAAATGTTCAACCTCAATGTCAAAACATTCCATACATACCCATGCTCAGCTCTTTAAAGGTCTGCTGATCGGTTAAGATCTTGGTGAGAACGGTGCGCATGGCTCCGCCCATCTTGGTGAGCTCTTCTAAGAAGGAGATGTGTGGATCCAACTGCTGCAGAACCTTCTGGAGATCTCGGTCAGCGGCCGACTCTGCCAGCACATCACAGGTTTATGTGTTGAAAATAATCAATCTCAGCCAGTAAACACCCAACCCAATCTCACGGCAGTTTGTTATATGGTCACAAAATTGGATCTATTGATTTGCATTCACGGACACGACTTTTCACTTTTTTTTCTCCATGTTCCTCAAAATGACCGTTAACTAATGAACAGTTAGTCAAAACGATTAGCCCTCCTGTGAATGTTTCTTTTTCAAATGTTTCCCAAATGAGGTTTAACAGAGCAAGGAATTTTTCACAGCAGGCTTCATACACATTTTTACTACTAAAATTCCATGACTTTTCCATGATTTTTCCAAGACTTTCAAGTAAATTTTCATGACCTAATGTTTCATGCAATGTCTACATATGCATGGTAAAAAACAATACATGTTAAAATTTATTACAGCATATCGTAAAACACGCAACAATCTATTTAGTTTCAGCTTATATTTATATCTATGTAAAATTGATTTCGATAATGCTCACACCGCACTAATAATGTGAGAGTATGTGATTGGCCAAGGACAGAAACGAAGTAAAGACAACTAAGATATCTGTTTTCCATGACTTTTCCAAAACTTTGTGGGTTTTTCTGATTTTCCAAAACTTTGTGGGTTTTTCTGATTTTCCAAAACTTTTCCAGGCCTGGAAAATGCCATGTCAAAATTCCATGACTTTTACAGGTTTTCCATGACCGTATAAACCCTGTCACAGTATTTCCTATAATATTTTTTCTTCTGGAGAAAGTCTTATTTGGTTTATTTTGGTCACATTATATTTTGATGGTCCGTTTGTTGAATTTAAGTTACATTGCATCTACATGCCAACTAATTCTCATTAGATTATAAGTAGACTGTTAGGTTGGGGTTAGGGTTGACATGTACTTGCAAAGTTTCTTATAGTCAGTTAAATGTCTGTTGAAGGAGCAGTATCAACAGATATTAAGCAGACAGTCTACTAAAACTCAAATGGACCATCAAAATAAAGTGTTACCAATGATTTGTTAAATTACCCTAACTTGCCTAACTAACCTAGTTAAGCCTTTAAATGTCACTTTAAGCTGAATACTAGACTATTTTGGAAAATAACTAGTAAAATATTATGTACTGTCATCATGGCAAAGTTAAAAGAAATCAGCTATTAGAAATTAGTCTTTAAAACTATTATGTTTAGAAAAACATCTTGAAATAGAAAGTGGGGAAAAAATATACAGGGGGGCTAAAAACTCAGGAGGGCTAATAATTCTGACTTCAACTGTATATCAATAGGCATTTTCTTTTTGTGTTCCTCAACATGACTTCTAACCTAATGTATTTATAGTATGCAATATCTTTCCTACCAACACATTCTCACTCCTGACAGTCAAAATTATTTGATTTACTCTACACTATGAACACGTAATCCAGCTCTAAACCCTAATTCTAAACATTTGTTAATAAAACATGGATATAGCAGGCAGGTACATGTACAGTTGTAATTTATTCAAAAGATATGAATATTTTGAGTCTTCTGAGGCAGAACAATTTATTTCTGAGAGTAGTAGACGTGATCGCCCTCTCAGTCTACCGTACAGCTCAGATCTTAAGTGCTGTCTGTGACAAATTTTTCTCAGGAAAAAAAATAAAAAAGTGTTACACGTCAGTTTTGCTTGTGAAGTTCTATTGGTTCCCTGTGTGTCTCATAACTGATCGTGCCAAATGCTATTGGCTGCCTGTGTGTTTCATGATGAGTTTATTTTTAAACTATACGGATATCTCAGCAAGCAGAAGCTGAATAATTTTCAGCTATTAAAACCTCACAAATCACTTGGTTTCAGGAGACTTAAAATGCAACACCACCTGGGAAAAAAAGTAGCTTTAAAAGGATAATTCACCCACAATTACCTCAGATATTCTCCCTCATGTGGTTTTAAACTTTTCTGGGTTTCTTTCTTCTATTGAACACAAAATAATATTTTGAAAAATTCTAGTTGCTGGCAGCCATCGACTTCCATAGTAGGAAAAAATATATACACTACCTGTGTGTAAAAAGTCTTGTCGTCTATCCAAGTTTTAGGAACAACAAATAATAACTTGACTTCTAGTTGATTATTTGGTATCAGAAGTGGCTTATATGAAAGGCAAAGGCCTCTAGATTACACTTATTTTACCAAAATAAAATATGATCATGCCTTGATTTTTAATTATTTAATTAGGACAGTAAGGTCTGACTATGCTTAGACAAAAGTTACTTAACAGAAATAACGTACAGTATAGAATATAAAGTGATGGTGCAGTGGAAAAAGAATGAATATTGTGTATGAATCCCATGAGCTTGGAGGACTGCATCCATACATCTCTGCAATGACTCAAATAACTTAATTAATAAAGTCATCTGGAATGGCAAAGAAAGCGTTCTTGCAGGACTTCCAGAGTTCATCAAGATTCTTTGGATTCATCTTCAATGCCTCCTCCTTCATCTTACCCCAGACATGCTCAATGTTCATGTCTGGTGACTGGGCTGGCCACTTGTGGAGCACCTTGACCTTCTTTGCTTTCAGGAACTTTGATGTGGAGGCTGAAGTATGAGAAGGAGCGCTATGCTGCTGAAGAATTTGCCCTCTGCTGTGGTTTGTAATATAATGGGCAGCACAAATGTCTTGATACCTCAGGCTGTTGATGTTACCATCCACTCTGCAGATCTCTCGCACACCCCTATACTGAATGTAACCCCAAACCATGATTTTTCCATCACCAAAGTTGACTGATTTCAGAATCTTGGGTCCATGCGGGTTCCAATAGGTCTTCTGCAGTATTAGTGATGAATGGGATGCAGTTCAACAGATGATTCATCGGAAAAATCTACCTTCTGCCACTTTTCCAAAAGATCAACTAGAAATCAAGTTATTATTTGATGCTCTTACAACTGGGATCAACAACAAGACTTTTGTCAGGTAGTGTAATATGGAAGTAAACGGGTGTTAGCTATCAGCATTTTTTAAATATCTTATTGTGGGTTTTCAATGGAAGAAACACAAATAGGTTTTGGAGAAGTAAAGGGCAAGTAAATGATAGCATAATTTTCATTTTTGGGTGAACTATCACTTTAAGATGTGATCTAGTGCAGTGTTTCCCAATTCTGTTCCTGAAGGCACACCAACAGTACACATTTTCAACCTCCTAATCAAACACACCTGAATCAACTCATCAGAACATAATAAAAGACTCCAAAAGCTGAAGTTAATGGGTCAGATAAGGGAGACATCTAAAATATGTACTGTTGGTGTGCCTCCAGGAACAGGGTTGGAAAACACTGACCTAGTGTCCTCACCTGGTTCAGTGTAGCCGTCTCTCAGATATTGAATGATAGTGATGATAAACCGCGGCAGCACCATCTCAGACATGAGCAGCAGATCTCGAGGGACTGATGGAACGTTCTCTCCTGTTTTTAATCGATGTCTATTACAAAACCTGTCACACAAAAAACAAACAATACACTTGGTTATATAATCTCAGTAGTTCACTGTAAAAAATGTATTGTAATAGATAAATCCTTATATTTGAAAAAGAAAACACTTTTGGCTCTGTTAAAGAAATTTTTAAGAGCTTAATCGATTTAATGTCTGTGGTAGGGTTGTCACGATACGGGAATTTGATACCAATCGATACTTAAGTTTTAAAAATGTCCATTTCCCGCTAACATTTGAGCGCTGTTGAGCACGTTCTTGAACAGCGCTGATTTGCTGTTGTGTTCACATGCTCAATAGAAATGACTGTGATTGGCTGTGAAGGTCATCAGTTCACCAAACTCACCGCTGTTTACTGAGTGTAACCACAGATACAGGGACCCTGGAGTGTTTCAAAGTCATGTCGATCAGCTGGTTTGTCTATAAGCTGACATACGAGCAAACCGCTGATGAATCGCAGCTTTAAAACACTCCAGTGTCCCTGTATCAGTGGTTACACTCAGTAAACAGCGGTGAGTTCGGTGAACTGATGATCTTCACGGCCAATCACAGTCATTTCTGTTGAGCGCGTGAACACAACGGCAAATCAGCACTGTTTAAGAACGTGCTCAGTAGCGCTCAAATGTTAGCGGGAAATGGACGTTTTTAAAATTTCAGTATCGATTGGTACCGAATTCCAGTATTGTGACAACCCTAGTCTGTGGTCACCGAACTTTTTCATAAATGTCAACAGGTTGATGCACAATAAGCAACCGTCATCAGGGTATTAATAAGATCATGGACTAGTCAGCACAGAGGTGAATCATATCACAAACATGTAATTGTTTTTACTGTAAATGAACAATAAATCCCATGAAGCATTGCAGCAGATGCAATAAAATAAAATCAGAGATGATACTCTTTATTCTAAACTGCTCAGAAAGGGTAAACAAAAACACAAAGCAAAAGTTCACAACGATTCATGGGAGTCTGTGATTTTCGTCACATTCGAAACTACTTGCTCTGCAAACAAGTGTGTTCATAATTATACATAAAATATGATAAAAATATAATTTGCAACATAGCAACCTGTTTTTAATGTCTAAAAAAAAAAAATTAATGGAAGTGAAAGAGACTGGAAGATTCCAATGACTGCGCCTGCAGAAGTCATTCATTTTCCTTTGGCTTAGTCCCTTTATTTATCAGGGGTCGCCACAGCGGAATGAACCGCCTACTTATCCAGCATATGTTTTACACAGCAGATGCCCTTCCAGCTGCAACCCAGTACTGGGAAACATCCATACACACTCATTCACACACATTCACTCTTACGTGATATAAAGTTAATAGAGCAGTGTCCATCTTCCTTTAAAGTCACGCTGCAACAAACACTTACAGTAAACTGACAGTACAGGTGAATAATTAAAAAATTTACATTTTTGGGTGATCTAACCCTCCAGCAGTTCCTGGAGGGCCAGAGCTCTGCAGTTTAGTTTTAACCCTAATTAAACATACCTGATCAGAGTCCTTCAGGCTTGTTTGAAACCTACAGGGAAGTGTGACAGGGTTGGAACTAAACTCTGCAGGCCTGCGATTGACACACCTCTGTTTAAGGGAAACTGCAGACCAACTGCAAGAACCGCACATCTCCACATCTCCACATCGAAACAGAATACATTTGTTCTAAAAATAGCTTAAGGAAAAAAATAATATGTTGTACGGTGACTTGGTTTTATATACACCTATTGTTGAATGGATTTTAAGATATGGGTTTGGCACCGAAGAATGAGGAAAGATGTGCTCAAGGCTTGAGCTCTGCATTTTCAAAATTCATAAAAAAATTTTATCAGAACAAAAATACACAATAACATTGGTCCCCCAAATGCATGACTGTTCTGATTCTGAATGACTTATTTACCTTGTGTGTCTAAAATATTCTAAAGATGTTAAAAGTTGAACCTGGCAGTGAGCATGACTAAGTCTTTCTTTAAAAACAGAAGACTACCGAGTCCAGTGTCATTTTGAACTAGAAAGAACATGCGAGTGATGTGATGCAAGTGCAAAAGTGTTTTTTTTTCGTCACACTAGACACACTCCAAGAATAAATCTGCCAATATCCCTATTCCTGCACAGCCAACACTTCATGACAATGACACTAGTGATGGCTGCTTTCAAAGCTCTGCTTCATGAAGCTTCAAAACCTTTACAAATCTTTTGTTTCGTATCAGAGGTTGCAGAGTGCCAATCAAATTAGCAAGGTCAGGTGATTCCAGTTAACAGGACTTTGTTACATCATTGCCGTTTTGAAAACTTAATAGTTCTCCACTCCATCTGCGTAATATCATTAAATTCATATTAGTCACGCAGCTTCAAGGCTGATTTATACTTCTGTGTCGAGTGATCGCTTGACCCATGGCGCATGCCTTGCGTGCATTTATACTTCTGCGTGCTGTTTGTGTTGCTCTGCAATAACACTTCTGAAACACTAGCTGGCAGTGAAGTTTTTATGTTCATGTGTCGAGTTTCTTCGCGGGTGTTTTTAATGCTACATACAGTACAAGTAGCTAAAACTCACTCATTGAGAGGCGGGAACCGGCAGACATGCAACAACTTTAATTATAAGGTAAACACAAAACAAAAGTCTCCATCTGGAGCGCCTCCACGGGACTCGACACTTGTTAAACACTCGCTCCATCAGGCTCACTGCTCTGCCGCGGCTCTCAGCCCTGCCCACACTCGTCAGCGCTACCAAGCCTGCCAATCACAGAGCTTGTGCTTTGAGTCGTTGCAACGTGTAGTTACATTTTTTGAGAGGTGCGTGTCAGCGTCGGCATCAGCCACGGGCTGATCCGAACAGGCTGCACCGAAACACATGCGTGCGCTTGACGCAGAAGTATAAATCTGCCTTCATTCAGATCACCCCCTAGTGGCGCCTGATCTCGATTCAGTTTTGCAAGTTTATATACATTTTAATGAGGCATTTGTAAAATGAAAAGGAATAATAGTTAGTGGTCTGTTGTTGGCCTGTTTAGCTGAGCCCACCATGAAACAAGCATTATAAAATCCTGGGATGCCCAAACTCCTGGAGGGCTGGTGTCCTGAAGAGTTGAACTCAACGCCAATTAGACACACCTGTACCAGATAAACAAGCTATTGCTAGGTTTACTAGAGACTTTGTGGCAGGTGTGTTGACAAAAGTTGAAGCTAAACTCTGCAGGACATCGGCATTAAGGACTAAGTTTGGGCACTCCTGATATAAACCTTAAACCTTGTTCCTGGAGGGCCGGTGTCCTGCAGAGTTTAATCAAACACACCTGAACAAGCTAATCAAGGTCTTTATACATTCCAGTCAAATTTCTTTATGCCCTTCACTCACTTCCCTCCATCTCGTTCCCTCAGATGTACGTCATTGTTTACGTCACACAAGTGTCCACTACTGGCGGAACATCTGAATGGGTTTAAATGGAACGCACTAAACCAGTGGTCCTCAACCTTTTTATCACCGCGGACCAGTCAACGCTTGACAATTTTACCGTGGACTGGGGGTAGGGGTGAGGGGTGTTGGGTGGTCGGAGGTTTGTAGGTTGCTAGGCGACCAATCGTTTCTCAACGGATGACAAGCTGTCACTCTGATACAAGTTTTATTTATTGAGAAAATTACAAAGCACTGCAGTGTTTGGCTGTTCTGTGTTTGTCTAAGATAATTAGTCTACCGAAATGTGTATATTCCATACAAGCTGAACGGTCAGTTCTTGCCACGTGACTCGCGCTGCGCTCCTCGTGGCACTCGTTCAACTGGATGCGTCTAAAAGGCGTGAACACGTGACGCCGCTTCCGTGCGCAAGCCCCGCACCTCCATTGGGAATAGCGAACTTGTGCGTACTCTAGAAAAGACGCGATATGCGAACGGGCCAGGAACGGCCACTAAAAGACCGCCGTCATTTGCGATCTCCAGCTGTTGATCTTCTTGCACAGACACGGTGGATTCACCTGATTTGTTGAAAATCGGGTTGCAGATCTATTCCTTCGCAGTTCGCGGGTCCTTCACTGGGCCTGTTCCCCTTAGCAAAGAAACTTTCCAAAGACGTCTGTTTCTTACTCATTTTGCTGCTTGTGGGTTAAATTTGGGCGCTCAAGTGACCAAGATGTGAAGCGAGAGAATATGTTCATTTTTCAAAATAAAAGATTGTTCAGACTCAAATAATAAATAAAACGGAAATAATTAATGATTTCTTCTGTGGCCCGGTACCAATTGATACACGGACGGTTACCGGTCCGCAGCCCGGTGGTTGAGGACCACTGCACTAAACTCTTTAGCACTTGGTAACTACACTGTTGTGACAATCTTGTTACATTCTGGGACATATAGGTGCTGGAGTGGACATATGAAGCCGACTCGCTCCCTCGATCAAAATCAAGCAATGTCCATGTAAGTTTCCTTCGTTCACTTGATGAAGTGGAATGCACTTTAAAATGGCAGTGGGGATTCCTCCGAGGGAACAAGGGAAGGGAAGTTAACCATAGATATATACACTAGATATCGCATACGGACCCTGAGCATGCGTCAATAGCGCCGCCACATTTGTACAGTGCTCCCAGGACAAACATCATTCAACCGCACTAGTCAAGACAGTGTCCCAATGTGAAGATGCTGGACTTTAGCGCTGCTTACGGGTGTAGTAACGAGCAAACAAAGAAAACAAAGCACAAAGGCAGAACATTTCATAGGTAAGATTTAGTTTTTTACATGTTACAAACTTTTGTGCTCAACAAGTAACATTAATGACAATACAGTCTCTTACTGCATTGATCATAAGGCAAAGTAGCATCAACTTGCACTGAATTCTAGGCTTATGCTAGTTTGTTGAATAAAATCAGCAAACAATGAAAAAGAAATATGACAACAAGACGCTGCGGTGCTAGAAACTTGTATTATTGTCGGCTAAGTGAACGAGTCGTTCATAACGGAGACTCATTCACAAACGAATCGCTCCCTCCGTTAGAATGAGAAGTGAAAGCAGGAGAGGGGGTGTGTTTCAGGACACGGATTAGATCAAATTTAACACTGAGGGAGGGTAATACATTTTCATGCACACAAACACACACTCTTTATCGGCAATGCCCGTGCGGTCACTTATCCATCGATGTAGAAAAGTGATGTGGAATTATAATTTTCGTAATTTCATTTTTTTTGCGTACTGACCACGGGGGGAAATTCCCGATCATAGATATATGTATATATGTGTATATCTCTGGCTCTGGATGGCCACAGTCCTCCACTGCACCTTGGTCCCGCATTCATTTCAAAGGAGCGCTACCCTGTACTAAAATGGCGGCTCTATTGACGCATTCCTTCCAATAGACAACAATAGGCCAGGCGACATCTAGTATATCTATGGAAGTTAACGAGTGCATGTCTAATGGGGCGTTCACACTATTTGCGCGTAATTAGACACTTGAACATTTAGAATTTACTTGGTTTATTCGCTTGTCAAATTCACTTTACAATAGACGCAAATTCACATCATGCGAGGGTGTCTGCCTGAACGGTGACTCCAGTTTCGTTCCTAAATGGCAAACATGGCAATTTTTTTAATCGAGCAAATAGCTGTTCTTTATGTGCTTTAGGAAGGCTGATAAACGGTGTAGCTTCGTTCGGCGCCATATGTGGGTCCTTCAGATCCTTCAGAGGTGCACCCAGCTCTGTGAGTTCATAAACTCCTCCAAAAGCTGTGCCTGGATGATGGACGCTTTCAAATGTACTTCTGACTGAGCCAATGCCAGTTTGATGAGCTGTTGTCCCATGTCGGCAGGAGGATTTCCCCTCAGTACACCAACTACAGACGCTACATTATAAACACGCCCCATTGTAGAGCAAAGTCCTGATTGGTTAACGTGTGTCATTCGCTCCACCTCATTCATGCGAATAGTGCAGCAGGATGTCTAGTCGTGTCTTTGCATTGACTTAACATGCAAATCTCTCACGCTTGACACTTCATCCGCATCTGGTGTGAACACACCATAAAAGTGATCATTTTGCGAAACAAGGCGTTGAAAAGTTTTGTTGAAAACACTTTACTTGAAGGGGGTTTTCATAAGACTGTCATGAAAGCTTTATAATCATGACATGAACGTGAATGAGATTTTTTGCATGCTTATAACAGCTGTCATTAGGTGTCATTCACTCGGTTTTGATATTTTAAATGCAAAAATGACATTGTTTGTTATGGCAACTTAAAATTAATACATCACAACCTGTTTTTGTCTTTGTGATGACAACTTGACATTCCCAACTTGAAAACAAAACCTGTAATAAATCTGACATAAACATGATGGTCATGAAGCCATTACAATTGTCATGAATTTTATAACAGCGTCATAATTTTTTTTTTACCTTAACTACAGTGGTAAAAGCTGAATATGTCATTCAATACAAATTTGATCAAATACAGTGAATCTCTTGAGCTTCAGTTGAAAGTGATCACATCCAGCCCCATGTGTAAACCACAACACATCTGTTTGTCTGTCTGTCACAGCAGCACAAATGCAAAAGAAGAAAAAGCCCTGTGTAGTGTGAGAGGAGGAAGGGAAGAGACCTGTCACTGACCCTATGAGTGGGTTAAAAATAACCCAGACTGTGTCACTCTCTGTAAGGCAGTGATCAGGTGCCAGGGCCCACTCTACACTATTAAACAGCCCGTCTGACTGTCACACCAGCCCTCATGCTGGGTATATATATCAATCATGTTGCACCTACCTACATTAAACACCTGAACTGCACATTCCTCTACAAAAAAATAGCTATCTCAAAAGTGTGGAGTTTAAAAACGGCTGACTAACAAAGTATCCACATACTAAAAATGTGTTTATTTGGAACACACTCATGTGGTCTAAAATGCTGCTAACACAAAACAGACGCATGCTGCTCAAAAAAGGAACACACCTAGCATAACTTGCCTACACGGTAAAAAATCCTGGGTTCCACACAATTGCTCCAAGTTGTCCCAACACAAACCGATTAAGTTAACTTAATTGTTTTTACAAATTTAAGTGGATTGCACAAAAAACAATTAAGTTGTCGCAATAAAAACCCTCAAGAATTGTGATGTTTCAGCTTATTTTGAATAAGTAGTTGGAACAAGCAGCAAAAATATTTGGTTTTAGTGCAGTTCTCTCAAAATTACTGCCGATTCAGAAATAACCCGTGTAGGACTAAGCACATCGCTAACTTTAAGACTCAAAACTGCTGCTAATTTAGAAAAATGGCCAAAAATAACACTAAACCAAAACAATTTTGAACACACCAATCATTTGACGCTAAATAACTATATCTAGCAAGATATCAGCTGCAAGACAAGGCCAAGAAATGCTGTGGATTCCGAATTAGGTCTGGTTCTGGAAACTCCAGAAATTTTCAAAGCTTTTCATGGAAATTACCGGGAATTAAAGAGAAAAAACTGGGAATTTACACAAATGCGACTAGCCTATAACAGGCAATGGCATTTTTATAGTTGAAATTAATCTTCCAGGATAATCTGGGTTAAAACAACCACATATAATGCCATTTCAGCCATTTCAATGTCTACCCGGCACATTCAATCACATGCCCTGCTTCTGCATTCAAGTCCGAACATTACATGCATTCAACTAGGTTTTAATATTACTTGCCAAAATACATATATTTTAAATATTAAATGTGTAAATACATTTCATAAATGGTGTTCAACGTGCAAATACCAAAATGTGTTACTGTAGCTAGCCAGCCAATTATTATGCTAATTGTAAGAAAGCATTTCATCGACACTTTGAGGCTAACTAGCTTTTAAATGATAGATTTTACGATTTGTATGAATTCGCATGCATGTCAGCTTATGAAGAAACAAAGCAATTATATTTGTTTACATTATGTAATATCACAATTTCTAATCAATTCCCATAATTTCCTGTAAATTCCCATAAATTTCTGGGAAATTTTCCAATTTGGAAACTTACCAGAAATTTATGGGAATTCACAGGAAATTATGGTAATTAATTAGAAAGTTCCTATGCAAGCTTTCTGGAAAATTACTAGAACTTTTCCCAGATGCACATGTGATTTGTCCCAATCAACAAAACAGTTTATAGACAATGACAACCTAAAATGCTACGCATAGAGGATATGCAAGTGATACGATGCCCAAAGTAGTCAGGTCATTTGCTTGAGAACAATGGTGTACACAATAGCAGTTATGAAGGCTGGATCTCCTGCCATTCAATCGATAATGGTAAGATATTATGTTTTTAAGTTGTATTTAAGTGCCAATCTAATTAAAAAGTGATCCTGGGAATAGTTTCTACCTCGGAGAACACCTTAAAATCATGACATCCCAAAATACTACAGAATAAGTATTAGCCATAGGCATGGGACGATATCCGTTTTCAAGGTTCGGAAAAGTCAAGGTTTTAAAACCGCCAAAATTTTCTGCTATATCATTCCTAAGGTATGTGTAAGATTTATTTTTTTCTTTTTTAGGACAACAGTATCTCCAGCAGAAAAGATCTCCAAAGATGCCGTTTTAAATTGTAAAGAAATCCGTGTTTTTAAAACAAATGAACACAGCAGAAGTCAATTATTCATTTGAATTATTCAGCCTGACAGGTTTACTGCTCAAAAATATTTTAAATGTTTCTCAAAATAAAATATACTGTGTTCAAAGGGGAAAAAAGTTTTTGCTTTTTACCCAGACATTTAAAAAGAACTTATTTAGAGTAGTAATCATAATACCGTGAAACTGTGATATTTTTATCCAAGTTTATCATACCGTCAGAATCTTATACCGGCCCATGCCTAATTCACCATCACTAAAATGTTGTCTAGGTAGCCAGCATGCTAGGTGTGGAGATTATGAGCACACTAAATCTGCTGCTGATTTGAAACAGGTTAATGTAGTGTACTTTTTTATTATTAATATCATAGTTTGTGTTAGCATTTTAAATTGGACTTACAGTTTACTTATATTGGACTTCAATTTTTTTTATTCCTTGATTTTAAAGATTGGCATTCTAATCTTTGTTGTTAATATAGTTCTATTGTTTATTTATTTTTAGGTATCTTAGTGCTTAAAATGAACTAAGATGCATTTCCTTGGCAATTATTTTGAAGCGAAAGAAATTTCTCTTTTATAAACAGGCACATATACACACAGAAACATTTTATGTGTACATGTACACTCACACAAAGACATGTTTATAAGTTTGAGACTATGTCCAAAAATACTGCAAATTCAGAATTCACCTTCAAAAACATGAATTAAAGGGATAGTCCACCCAAAAATGTTAATTGTCATCCTTTTCTTACCCTTCACTTGTTCCAAACCTATTTGAGTTTCTTTCTACTGTAAAACAACAACACAAAAGAAGATATTTTGAAGAAAGCTGGACACCTGACTTCCATAGTACTTGTTTTTCAACTATAGGGGTCAATGGTTACAGGTTTTCAGCATTCTTCAAACTATCTTCAGAATAAAAACAGAATAAAGAAACTTATAAAGGTTTAGAACCAATTGAGGGC
>CAIGQV010000260.1:614122-631666 GCA_903798115.1 Danio jaintianensis | reverse complement strand
GCTGCCATTTAACGTTGTATATAGTAATATTCCTGTACATACACTTGCCAATTTGTATATTTGCATTCACTATTACTTTTATTTGCGACGCGGTGGCGCAGCGGGTAGCACGTTCGCCTCACAGCAAGAAGGTCGCTGGTTCGAGCCTCGGCTGGGTCAGTTGGCATTTCTGTGTGGAGTTTGCATGTTCTCCCCGTGTTCGCGTGGGTTTCCTCCGGGTGCTCCGGTTTCCCCCACAAGTCCAAAGACATGCAGTATAGGTGAATTGGGTAAGCTAAAATTGTCCGTAGTGTATGTGTGTGAATGAGTGTGTATGAATGTTTCCCAGTGATGGGTTGCAGCTGGAAGGGCATCCGCTGCATAAAACATATGCTGGATAAGTTGGCGGTTCATCCCGCTGTGGCGACCCCAGATTAATAAAGGGACTAAGCCGAAAAGAAAATGAATGAATGAATGAATTACTTTTATTTTTAAAATATATTTATTATCTGTTTTTTGTCCTGTCTCTGTAATTCTGTTGCACTGTAGAAGCTCTGTCACAAAAACAAATTCCTCGTATGTGTGAAGAGCAATAAAGCTCTTTCTGATTCTGTATATTTGAAAGACTGGAGCAATACTTCAGAGGAATGTTTCCAAGAACAAACCAGACACTTGAAATTTTACGGATCTGCCTTTTGGATTCTAAACAATTTATAAAAATAATTCGAATTCATCAGTATATAACTGGAGTCTCAGCTGTGTCTCAGAACCGTCAAAAAAGGTATGCTGATGACAATATAACCCATCAGTGAAGTCTTTCAGTGTTTCTCCTTCAAAACATATCGTCCACAACATATTGTAAAACATCATGTCTTTTCAGGATATTTTTTTAAAACTTCCAAAATAGGAATGTACTGGAAAGTCTCTTTTCTTCCTGAATCATATATAATCAAATACTCAACTGGTTCAATTAACCCAAACTCTCTATTGCAGTAGTTCTCAACTGGTAGTCTGACACAACAAAATCAAAACACTTTCCAAAGAGGTTGTCTTCAACCAAGGAGATTAAAATTATTTATTTAACTTCATGAGCAATTGAATGCCAAACTGCTTTGGCGACGATGTGTTTTTCTTGAAGTTTTAAGCAAAACAGTCCAAAATGTCTCTCAATTAGGGATCGGAACCCACTTGGTTCTCCAAAAAAGACTGGTTCTTCACAATAAAAAGTGTCCAATTGCTAAAGGTAGTCAAGGCGTCTGAAACCTCCACGTTTTTTTCAGAGTCCTCTGGAGTTAATGAGTCTAACAAACATGGATGGACACAAAAGATTCACTCGTTTGTACAAAGAAATTTGGCTCATTCCCATGGAAATGCTGCAATTGTTTGAGATATTTGTTGTAAGAGACTGTTCTTATATGTTAGGGCAATGGTGCATCAAGCATAAAATTCATGAACCTCACTCACAAAAATTTCACAGAACTGCCCTATGTCACATTCTCTCAACCACTGGCAAACTTGCACAGAATTCTAACATTTAAAGTCTGTAATAACCTGAAGAGAGAAAAAAGAAATTACAAAGATAGGATGAATGTTAGCCTACAGTATTGAGGTATTTTGAAGTGAAGTGAAGTGAAGTGTAGTGTGGCCAAGTATGGTGTCCCATACTTGGAATTTGTGCTCTGCATTTAACCCATCCAAGTGCACACACACAGTTAGTGAACACACACATACCGTGAACACACACCCGGAGCAGTTTTTTGATGCATAACTACTAAGCAGCTGTAAAAATGTAATTTGTTGCTCTAAAGAATAGCCACAAATGTGTATCACACAGAGCAAATATGCAAATGTGTATTAGTGAATTTGTATTTACAGAGTAAATTTGTGACAAATCACAAATAAAGAAACTCATACGCTCATGTTCTTTGCTACTATTGCTGCAGTGAATATGGTGCAAAACACATTCACACACCTGGATTTGCACATCTCCAGATTAGAATATGAATCCACGCAAAGAGAGTTGCATGCATGTACAACCCCAAATCAGATAAAGTTGGGACAGTATGGAAAAAGCAAATAATTTTTTTTTTTTTTTTTTTTTATTTACTTTGACTTGTGTTTTTTTTGCAGACAATACAACAAATGGTATTTAATGTTTCCCTAATGATTTATATATATATATATTATTTTTTCAAAATAAACACCTATTCTGATTTTGGTTCTTACAACGCATTTCAAAAAAAGTTGTAACAGGAAAGCATTTACCAGTTTGTAATGTTGGCATTCCTTTTCACAACACTTAAAAGAAGGACTGAAGACACAAGTGATGAAGTGTTTCAGGCGTTTTCAGCTAATTTTGTCCCATTCTTCCTCCAAACAAGTCTTAAGGAGTGCAACAGTGCGGGGTCTTCGTTGTCACATTTTCCGCTTCAAAATGTTGCTGGATACAGTCTGGATGATTCTTTTCCTCTTTAGTTCGAAGCACACGGCGTCCATTTCTCCCAAAAAATAGCTGAAATATAGATTTATCTGACCACAGTACACGTTTCCACTGTGTGATGGTCCATCCCAGAGTCCAGATAAGTTGACAGCGCTTCTGGACACTGTTAACGTAGGGCTTCCTTTTGGCACAGTACAGTTTTAACTGGCATTTGTGGATGTAACTACATATTGTGGTACTTGACAAAGGTTTGCCAAAGTAGTCCTGAGCCCATGTGATGATATCGCTTAGATGAATGAGGATTCTTGATGCAGTGCTGCCTGAGGGATCAGAGATCACGGTTGTTTAGCTTAGGCTTGCACCCTTGTCCTTTATGCATTGAAATTTCTTTTAAGTCTTTTAATTATGTTATGCACTGTTGAAGGTGAAATATCCAAATGTCTTCCTATCTTTCTTTAAGGAACATTGTTTTTAAACATTTCAATAATTTTTTCATGTATTTGTTAGCAAACTGGCAATCCTAATTACAATCACCTGTTGACATCACCTGTTTCAAATCACAAAATTATTTAACCAATTTACCTGATTACTAGCCCGAAACTGCTCCTGTCCCAACTTTTTATGAAATGTGTCGCAAGAATCAAAATTGGAATATGTGTTTATTTTGAAAAAATAAAAATCATGAGGAACACATTAAATAATGTTGTAGAACATTAAAGAATTTTTTTTAGCTGAATCTGTGGTCCTTGGTGATTCATATAATGGCAGTGAATAGGGATGGGTTTTTCAGATTAAAAATAAACAAGTATTAATAAGTCCAAATCAAAAGCCATGGTTTCTGAGGTCTAGTGAAGCGAAACGATTGGTCAGTGTAAGAAATTGAACATTATTTACATGATTAATAGCTTTAAATCACAGCCTCGTCAAACACATATTCGCCATTTACTAATGTAGTTGGTTTGTAGTCCTGTCACTCTGAGTCCCTTTTTAACCCAGCGATGGGTTGCCAAATAACCCAAATTAGGTTGTTTTTAACCCAGTGTTTTTAGAGTGAAGGATAAGGACAATATTGGAGTTTTGCATTGTTTATTTAAAATTACCCCCCCCCCCCCCCCCCCTTTTTTTTTCTTTTTCAAAAAAACTTTTTTAACCCACTTTTAATAATACTAAATAGTTTTCCTGACCCCCACATTAAAATACAGCAGATCTTCCAGCTCTTAACGCTGACTCGACACTAAAATAATGTACTGGTGTTGCTTCTATGGGGAACTGAACCCCTGCATCTGATTCTTCTCTTCCTCATTCAATTTATCAATCTACCAAAATCCAAATCCATCTTTATCTTCTCTTCTATCTTTTTCCTCAATTTTCTCCTCACCCTTTATGATCCCCTCTTTCATTCTGTTATTTCTTCACCTCCTCCACCTCATCTTCCTCCTTCTGCCTAATCTTCTCCACCACCACCACCACCACCACAATTTACTCCATTTCCTCCTCCTGCTCTTTTATTGTCTCCATCTTTCATTCTGTTACTCCTCCTCCATCTCCTCTTCCACCATTTTCTCCTCCTTCTTCCTCATTCCCTCCTCTTCCTTAATGTTCTTCTTCTCCTCCTCCTTTATCATTCCCACCCCGTCTATTCTTCTTTGACTTCTTTTCCACAAATTTCTCCTCCATCGTCTTCTCTTCTGTCGTTCACTTTCCACGATACTCATCAAACATCTGGTTAAAAAGTCGAGGATTTTAGGCAAATGACTCGACTTTCGGGTTTGTAAATAGTGAAGTGAATAACTCGAAAAATCCGGTGTAATGTAACAGATACTCGGATTGTCTTCACCATGGGTCGTTGAGGATTTTGTGGTATTCAAGAACTTCCACAGGTAGAACACAACATTCAATAACACTGATGGAAAGCTGTCAAATATCTCAGGTAATGTCTGGATATCAGCTGGACAACTGCGAAATACAGACCATTCAATGCTACAACTGTAAACCCACAAAAGGCTTCTCAGTGCAGCATGGCTTAAAGTACTGCCTGGAATGCGCTGCAAATGATTTATCATAAGAAATATTATTACAACTTAAAATAAATGTGTTCTGCTAGAATTTATATGCTATTTATTCCTGTGATGCAAATCATTCCTCCAGTCTTCAGAGACACATTCATCTCACTAGATTCTGGTATTTAAATTAATCTTTTGCTGTCAACATTTCTGGAATAGTAAATAAATAAATAAATAAATGAGTAAAAAGGTAACATGAAGAAATATCTAAATTTAGCCTATGCCCTGTTGTATTGCTTCACTTGTCTTCACTCGGACTGCCCTGCTGCTGCTTCTGTCTTGCTCTGGTCCTCGTACCCAGCAGAGAAAAGAGTTCTTTACAATTTACCAACTTGTCTGACTGTCAGACCCTAACCTGATTTCACCAAGTAGGACATGTTCCTGGATCAACAACTATGTTGATCTTGGAACAACAGTTGGGAACACAAACATCATCCAGAGATAATTGTATTCTGCTGCTTTGCACTACTTGAGGGCCTTCTTAAAATTGTCTGAAAATATTAAGCCATTGGTAAAGCAGAAACATAATTATAAGGTACAATCAGATAATTGAACGTATCCTCAAGCAAATTAAACATTACCAGTGTTTGCAAAGACAGATTTTCCTGGAAATCCAGTTGTCTTTATCTGGAATTTCTTCCTTTTTTGCACGTTTAGTGGGATTTGATGGTGGCCAATAGCTGCATTGTTGCTAACATGTAAAAAGAGACCTTTATAAATATTGTATACATTTCTTGATTTTATTGTTTTGATCAGGATGGTAATGTTAATGTGGATGTTTAGAATTTTTTTTCTTGTATGTCCAACCCTGGGCTACAATGCCAAGCATTTACTCCTCTATGAATTCCACGATGAAATACATTCTAAGGAAGAAATGAGGAAGGACAGTAATTTTCCAAAACCATTGCTACATTTGTTTAAGCTCTCTTACATTATGGAAGATTTACTGTTGATGTAAGATGGCTATAAATGTCACATAGTCTTCTTTTTCAATCCTGATTGCTTTCTTTTCAATTGTTTTTTTGAGGGGATCCACCTCGTTGTTGGTTTTTTGTTGTAGTTATAGACCCCCAGAAGAAATGAGTGACAGGGCTCCATAAAAATGATGCAGGATTATGATATATTCTGCAAAGAACATGTCCATTTTTCTCCGCATCATTGGCAATCTCACAGCCATTGTCATCCTTTAGAATGAATGCCCTGTCTTTGATCTTCTTTGTGTTTCTTTGTGAATACATGTCTTTCCTCAATCCTTTTGGCAATCTGGCTGAGAGGGTTTATTCCACTTCGTACCATCTTCTTTACTGAATGCAGGTATGTTTCAAATTTAAATGCACTGCAGTTGTCCAGACTGCTAAATTGTACAGCATCATCAGTGATATGGAGCATTGAGTGGATGTTATACACTATGAATTCATTTCCATAGAGCTCTTGTCCTCTGCTGAGTGTTTTTCGACCAATGTTGGGGAAACCAGAATTCACATTGCCACACTGAATGCTAAGAAATGAAGGTACAAGTCATGCCCAAGAATTCCCTTCAATACAAGTTTGCCTATGTAAAGCATGAATTGGTGAAAATCTGTTGCCTTCCGTCTCTCAAGCATATCCAGGCCTCGAGGGTTGCGAGAAATGATGGAAGGTATTTGATTTTGCAGTTAAAGGAACCTGGATCTGATTCCTGTTTTTGCAAGGTGGAGAGCCTAACTCTTATATCTCCACTGGTCCAACTGACAAGAAGCCTCTTCATCACTCCCAAGCATGCCTGGTGCATGGAGTCAATTGGGAAGCTTTCAAGTAAATAGGCAGCTGGATGAGTGAAGTATTATTATTGTGATGCTCAGGCTGAACTTGGCTCCTAAATGAACCATCTGTGTACAAGGTGAGGTTTTCTGTGGCTGTAAATGTTACTTTACCAAACCATTCATCTTTCTGGTCACATTTATCACAGCCATAGTATCCACAGCACAGATTTGTTCCTCTTATAAAGGCTTTTGCCGGAGCATCACACACAATACAGAGAACACTGATGGTGAAATTTCTCTTCTTGTACTGAAGGCCACTCAACAGCAGATCTTTGAGGACTGTTGCGATAGTCAATATATTGACTTATCACGCAATATATGAAAATAAGGGCGGTACATTTTGGAGGCACGATATATTCTCTATTATATACAAATAGAAATTTAAGATGATGTAGATTAGTCTACATAATATAACAAGCTAAGTTGCATTCTGCTTTCTGTGGAAGGCGGGGCTTACGCAGCATCTCCCTGCACACTGCACACACACACACAGACAGAGTGCGAGAGAGAGCTGATAGTGGAGGTGAAGAAGACACGACTTGAACCAATTGATTCGTGTTAAGGAACTACAGTCAGTTAGGATAAACAAGTTGCAATGGACTTAGTTTCAAAGCCGAATGAGAAAGGAGAGCCCATTGACGTAAATGAGCCGATATGTCGGTTTGTTACCTTACCGGTTTGTTATAAAAGGCAACACAACTAACCCTAAATCACACCTAAAACATAACCACCCATTTTTTCAACATGGGAACAACAACCGCAGTTGGTACTGGAGAGGGGTCTTCCAGCCAGTTAACTGTAACGGATGCATTTACCCACCAGTGCAAATATAAATGTGACTGCGCGAAATGGCACACACACACTCACAGACAGGTAACTTACAAGAGATGCAGCTGTTAAACACGGTCGAAAAAACAGCATTTACAAAACATATGCTGCAAACCTTTAACAAACAGTCCTGTCTCGGAATCTGTCTGATTATTAAAAAATGGCCTGTAAAGGCGTCTGAGATGTTTTAAAAGTCTACTTTCGACTTAAACATGTTATTTTGTTTACATCTATTATTTATCGATATAAGTTATAAAGTGGCAATAATATCATTTAACGCAATTAATTTGGGTGCAATATATAGCCCAGAAAAAAATAGATATTGTGACAGCCCTACTTCTATAATGTCATCTAGGAAGGTCAGGTCAGTGGGCTTCTTGTTTCCACAAGTTAATATTGTTGGAAAAACAATGATCGGCTTGAGGTGAACAGCACACAGAGGACAGGCCACATAACTTTCCCTGAACTTTACCTCTTGAACAATGGCAAGCCATCAACACTGAATGACAGATTAGTGGTATCATTATTCTGAATTTCCTCAGCAGGATACTTCTCCAGGTTGTTCAGCAATTGCAATAGGTTTAAAAACGCAAGAGGTTTAGTCGAGATTGACCATTGCTTGACAATTAAATTTGTTTTTCACATATAAACGGTTGATTTAGGTTTACTTAAGTGGTCTGGTTAGTAAAGTGCAGTATGTCTTATGTGAAAACACCCCAGACCACAGAACCACTAGTAAAACTTTGGGACAGAAAGACTCAAAAATGTGGACTTCATCACATGGTGTATTACGTCAATGGAGATCAATACACGAGCGAATAGATGCATAATAAGAAGCACGGAAAGGAAACGCAGGTTTGGAAGAGAGCAGGGATAATCTATGATGAAGACTGGAGGTGTGGAAAGCGGGACAGGTTTGGGACCCTAAGCAGGATGGACCCTGAAACCCATGTCTGAAGAATCTTCAACAGATGGTCAACTGCATTGTTTTTTATTGGAACTGAGAAACCCAATATGCCAGGTCCAATTCCTTTCCGATTATACTTTCTTCAGAAGAGAAGGATGTTTCAGAGGACATTGAAGATGACACTGGAGATTGACGGTATGTTGTGACCTCCCTGGAACCCAAGGCTTTCTTTGTGTTTCGCAGTGATCATCTTGACGATCCAAGTCAGTGTTATTTTTTTAAGAAACTTTGTGAATACGTTTAGCTTCTCTCCAGGATCTTAGATATTTCCTTGAACATTCTTTTTTTTGTTTCTCTGTAAATATATGAAGGGCACTATTCTTAAACTTTGTCACTTACTGTGATCCAGCTGCAGGGGTGGAAGAGAGGATCCCAGAGAAATTAAATTATTTACAATTGGGATGTAGTCTGCCTATTACAGACAATTGTGGCATATATATATATATATATATATATATATATGTGTGTGTGTGTGTAACACTGAATGATGCTGTTACTGGGAAACTAAAGACAAGTGTGCTTAAAATCTGTTCTGCTTTATTTCTTTAAAATGAATGTAATTTGGTACATTGTTATGTAATGCAAAGGCCTTGTTAAGTATTGCTTAGGCATATTTTTAGGGTGACTGTACAGTATTTCAAAGATTTATTTCATGCCATTATCCAGTAGACGGTGCCACACAACAGAGAGACAGAGAGTGAGAGCTCTTTAAAGTAAAGCACTAGAAAGATTTGTCATTGTAATTACAGTAAATTACACTATTCAGTGTATTTTTGAATATATGTATCTAGTTTAGTGAATACCACTTGCTATTTTTGTTGTTGTGTATGCTTAAGAAAGATATGCTTTGCTAATGTTTAATTCAGGTACTATAAATCATGAAAATAAAGCAGAATATCTTTAAATAAGTGCATGGCAAAAATAGAAAAGGGCACATTTGCACCTACTCCTAATGATTTTAACATTCTGGAAAATAGTATCAACAATTTTACATCCTTATATGTTCTTACTTACATTTGTTGAAGATTAAAGTGTCCTTAAAGTGACTTAAATAATATCTTTATTCAAAATGTCTTTGCTGTCTGTGTGTTTGGCAGATTTAGAATCTCATACTTGATTTACCGAAATGCCACATTCAACATCTTAAGCATTTTGTTATACAATAAAAAGACAATTTATTTGGTGGCTCAGATGTACAAATTCTGTTGGGGTCACTGTAAATATCTTTAAAATAAGACCAACCTTAGATATGTGCACCAAAGCTTTGAAGATTTACAACAATATATGTTGGGGTAACACTTTAGTTTAAGTAACAATTCACACCATTTTTTTTTACCTGCCTATAATTATATTACTTCAGTATGGTCTTATTTTACATCCCTAATCCTACCTAATTCCTAAACCCAACTACCTTACTAATAAGCAGCTAATTAATTGTTTATTAAGCTAAACGTCTTAGTTAATGGTTTGTTAATAGTGTGAATTGTAAATTAAAATAAAGTGTGACCTAAGTTGGACATGTCATTTTCATCTTTATGCTCAAAAAGTGGGACCGTCAGTCGAGGGGTTAAACAGTTTGCATCTGAGTTCAATTTATCTTGCTTTACAGATATTTGGACTTTACTAGAACTATGTTAAGCTGCTTTGACACAATCTATATTGTGAAAAGCGCTATATAAATAAACATGAATTGAATTGAATATTTAAAAACCTGTTTACATAATTACTACGCCTATTCTTATACATTTAGGCTATTTAAAGATCACACGTGTTATTCTGTTGTGCTAATGTTACCTACTTTTTGGCCAAATAAAGGTTTTATTGAAATATTTTTTTCCATTTTTTAGCACAAGTTAAAGATAAATAATGATAATAGGAGATTATGTTGTATTTGTTTTAATTAGGTTCGTCAAAAGAGTGATTTAATGATGTTAGCTCATTTCTACAACAGTATTTTGCTATTAAACTTAAAGTATTTCATTGTAAATTTGAAATTAAATCAATGAAAAAGTAACCGCTCAGCACTGTATTATCCAGGATTCTTCCCATTCTTCTGTGCCCAAAGCCACTTGGTGTAGAAACATGTCATCATAATAATAATAGAAATCATAATGCAGAATATTATACATTTGTCTAAAGATCACATGTAAACATTTAAATTTAAATAAATAATTTTACATTTATTAAATCAATAAAAATAACCACTCCACACTGTGCAGCACTGTACATTATATCCAGAATTCTTAAAATTGTCTGTGCCCAAAGCCTGTAGAAACATGTCATATTAATAATTCTAATAATATTAATAACAATTCAGAAGATTGGTTTGGAGAAAAAAAAAAAGGGGAGGTTTTAATTGATTTTTCTTTTTGAGCAATTCTTTGTATTGTTATAAAATTGTTATTGTTAGTGCATATCTTGGATAACATTAAAGTCTTCATTCATACCTATCTTCCTGAAATTCATTCATTTTCTTTTCGGCTTAGTCCCTTTATTAATCTGGGGTCGCCACAGCGGAATGAACCGCCAACTTATCCAGCATATGTTTTACACAGCGGATGCCCTTCCAGCTGCAACTCATCACTGGGAAACATCCATACACACTCATTGACACACATACACTACGGACAATTTAGCTTACCCAATTCACCTATACCGCATGTCTTTGGACTTGTGGGGGAAACCGGAGCACCCGGAGGAAACCCACGCCAACACGGGGAGAACATGCAAACTCCACACAGAAACGCCAACTGACCCAGCCGAGGCTCGAACCAGCGACCTTCTTGCTGTGAGGCGAACGTGCTACCCACTGCGCCACCGTGCAGCCCCTTCCTGAAATTGTGACAGGATAACTCGATATACGATTTTTGCTTCAGTCTGGGGTTTTTATTTTATTATTGTGAAAATACCAACTCAGAGAATTTTTATCAGGCTCCTATGTGTAGGTTCAGTAATTTCACCTTTTTATGGCAAAAAATAAGTTCTTTTTATGGTCTTTAAAGTAAAATAAGTCAACATAAACAAAGGAGGCTGAGAAAAAATGTTCGACTGAATTTTTGACTGAAATTTTAGACGGCACTTACAGGTTTTTGCATCTGAAACTCTACATATATACACCTCATTCGTTCAATCGCGATTCCTCAGCTGAATTATACTGTAAGCTCGCTTCTGATTTTAAATCAAAACATATTGGCAGCTCAGAGGCGTTGCTATGCGACCTTAGAACGGATTCTAAAAAGTTCTGTTCTGATCTCATTTTTCATTTCTGCATTCAGTGTTCGATAACTTTAAGTGCAAACGCGAGAAATTCACAGCTGATAATATCAGACTATCTGACATTTCATTTTCAGTTGATTATTCAGTTTTTCACCGTCGAACCATGGCCCGAAACAGTTTAGATCACGCGATGTGTTTCAGGAGCTCTAAAGATCAGAGCGTGTTTTTTGCTGCGTGCAAAGACGCTAACTCTGTCTTGAGCAAGAAGACCAAAGAAGCTCTGTTTGCTAAAGATCTCTCTAGATGGCGACAGGCACAACCAACTCTTCCAGCTGTGAGTTTCCCATCATAAAATGTATTCTTTATGTATTGTTCTTGTTCAGGACATTCTAGCATGCGTAAAAAGGGATCGTTCACCCAGAAAATTGAACATTACCTCACCATTTACTGTCTCTCGTGTGGATAAGAGAGATACAATTTATGGGCAAACTATCCCAATGTGGTACAAACTCAGTATACAGTTTATTGCCTACAGTTTTATGATTTTTCAAGCAAATATAGAAACATATTCTACATGCAGTCAAACTTAACCCAGAATATGAACACAACATGTTAAATACCATGTTAAGTGTTTTCCTCCCTTTGTAAACTATTAGAAAGAAAAATGCTTGATGTGAATTTAGTATTTATAAATGTGACCCTGAACAACAAAATAGATTTTTTTTTTTTTTACATTGAGATTTATAGATCAACTGATAAAATAAGCTTCCCACTGGTGTATAGTTTGTTAGGATAGGATAATATTTGGCCAGGATACGGCTATTTAAAAAAAGTCGCCAAATTGGTTAAACAGAGAAAATATTTTTACAAAATTGTTCTTGATTTTCTCAATACATTAAGCCACTTTATATTTTTAAGGCATGTGTTGTTCATATTTTGTTTTAATTGAATATTTGTACTGTATATTAAGCAATGTTAAGCGTTTTTTCACGTTGACATTGTAGACTGTCCCCGATTGTTCAAACATCATGTCATTTTTTTTCTTAAACCTGCATTTATATGCCAACTATAATATTAAATTGTTTTTTTTTTCTTCTTCTCTTTTTTAAATCACCAACAGGAGCGAGAAATATCCAAAGTCTCTACAAAATCAAAGAAGACACCGCCAGTGCAAGGTGAGCTGCTCAAACAATCTCAACTGAATTCAAAACACACTGCTTGTGTAGTTTACATATGTTCATTTGTAAGAAACACATTAATGTTTAAAACAATTCTATGATGTTTTGCAGCAATAAGTCAGCATCCAGAACTTGGGGTGAATGAGGAAGAATGGGTCTTCGACCCCCTGTTTTATGTGTTCAACGACTATAGAGTGAGGATTGTCGCCGCCATAACAGGCAGGCCTGAGCAGCCTCTATATGGCAACTTTGTAAGTAAATGTTGAGTGTTTTGATTTTTTTTTTTTTTTACTAAATACAAATTTCTGTATTATAAAATATCATTGGGCTTCTACTACATGTTTATGACAAATCATATTTTTTATTTGTATATAGTTTCTGTACTTCTCTAACTTTTCTGTTTTATTTTTTAGGGTTATTTTCAAAGGAAAGCTGCCCAAAAGCCTGTTCGCCAAAAGCCTGTCCGCCTGCCACCCTTAGACCAGAAAGAGTAGGAACTGTTATGTAATTGTTAACGTGCCTCTATTATGCTATTTAAAAAGTTCTTAATCTGGAGTTTTGGCACTCTGTTTATAAGAATCTACTTTAATTCCTCATATTTATTTGAAATCACTTTATTTTTCTCTCTAAAACCCTGCTTTCTGATAGCCCAGTCATCCGTAATCATCTCTGTTGTTGTAATCTCTTTCAGAAAAGACAAGGCTAGGACACTTTGGCAGTCGAGACCCTGTACTTACCGTCCGAGAAGTAAGGCGACTCCTGTAGAATTGCCAAAACTCCAGCCAGTCCCACCACCTAAAAGGCAGGCAGAAGGCACTGTGAGTAGACAATCATAGATTGATATTTTTGAACAAATGTCATCTGTCATTCTTAAACGTGCATTGCTAATGGTAAAGTATGTTCTTATTATCACCAACAGCAGGATCAGAGATCAATGAGAGCAAGTGGTAAATTCTCCAGCCAACCACAGCTCCAGCAAACGTAAGTACTTTTACATGACTACATTCATGTTTGTCATATAGTATATTTGAAGGTTATATTTTACTTTTATCATTGCTACTTTATTCTTTATTTATATTATTTAGCAATTTTGAGAGTGAAAAGTTAGGTAGAAATTTACATGTACAGGAAATATGTATAACAATAATGGCTTTAGACCTTGTTAAATGTTTAAACCACACTTTTGTGGCCATTAAATAGCCATTTCTATTTTGAATAGCTCTTATTGCCAGACACTGATTTCAAGACAATTGATGATTTTCTGTTTCTGCACGTCCTAAAAGTACAGATGCTGCTTGTCATAGTGTGATTTATAATCATCTCTTTGTAATCTCTTTCAGTAGAGCCAAGGCTAGTAGGACATTTCGACAGTTGAGACCCTGTTCTCTCACCCCGAGAGTTCAGTCGACTCCTGGAGAATTGTCCAAACTCCAGCCAACACCACCGCCGCCTAGAAGGCAGCGTGAAGGCACAGTGAGTAGACAATCATAGTATTAAATGTGTTTGTAGAAATATAATCTGTCATTCTTAATCTTAAACCTGCAATGATAATAAGTGGGTTTTTTTTTATTTCTCACCAACAGCAACATCGGAAAACAATGGGAGCAAGTGAAGAAACATCTGCAGTCTCCTGCCTACTGCAGCTCCAGCAAACGTAACTACTTTTACATCACTACATTCATCTATATTGTGTTTCACTATTGTATATTTGAATGTTATATCTTTCTTTATATTATTTTATTCTTCATTTACATTATGTAACTGTAGAGTGAAAAGCAAAATAGAACTTTAATTGTACAGGAATAATGTCTTAGGACTTTGTTAAATGTTTAAGCAATACTTCTCTGGCCATTAAATAATCCCGTTTCATTTAACATAGCTCTGCTAGTTTGACACTGATGTTAAGACAATTTAGTACTGTCATATGTGCACAATTAATGTTTTTCTGTTTCTGCACATCCTAAAAGTGAAGATGCAGCTTGTCATAGTGTGATTTAAAATCAACATGTTACTGTAATCTCTTTCAGAAAAGACGAGTGTAGGACATTTCAAAAGTCGAAGCCCTGTTCTCTCAGTCTGAGAGGTCAGACGGTTCCTGGAGATTTGTCCAAACTCCAGCCATTACCACCAATAAAAAGGCAGACAGAAGGCACTGTGAGTAGAAAATCATAGTATTAAATCTGTTTGTACAAATATCATCAGTCATTCTTAAACTTGCATTGATAATGATAATATGGTATTAAAGTGCTTTCTTTATTCTCAGCAACAGCAGGATCAGAAAACATTGGGAGCGAGCGCAAACATCTTATCAGCCTTCGGCCAACCGCCGCTCCAGCAAACGCAAGTACTTTTACATCACTTCATTCATGTATTACATATCTCACTATTGCATAAATGTTATGTTTCTTATTAATTCTTATTTTATTATTTGTTTATACTATATAATGGGATGGAGAGTGTTAAATGTTTCATTTTATGTAGCTTTGCCAGACGCTGATTTCAAGATAATTTAGGAGTGTCATTCCTGCATATGTGCACAATTGATCTTCTTCTGTGTCTGCTCATACTAAAAGTGCAGATGCTGCTTGTCATAGTGTGATTTATAATCATCTTGGTTACTGTAATCTCTTTCAGAAAAGAAAAGGATTGGATATTTCGACAGTTGAGACCCTGTACTCTCCGTCCGAGAGGTCAGGCGACTCCTGGAGATTTGTCCAAACTCCAGCCAGTACCACCACCACCTAGAAGGCAGGCAGAAGGCAACGTGAGTAGAACATCATAGATTTAAATGTGTTTGTACAAATATCATCAGTCATTCATAACCTTCACTGATAATGATAATGTAGTATTAAAGCGTTTTCTTATTTCTCTCCAACAGCAGAATCAGAAAAAAATGGGAGCGAGTGCAAACATTTCTACAGTCTCCCGCCAAACACCTCTCCAGCAAACGTAAGTACTTTTACATCACTGTACATTACATTACTACATTCCTGCATTACATATCATACTTTTGTATAGTTGAGAGTTTTTATTATTAATTAACAGTATTGAGAGTGTAAAGCAAAATAGAACTTTAGTTGTACAGGAAATATGCATATAATAATAATAATAATAATGGCTTTGGACTTATGACTTTAAATGCTTAAACCACATTTCTGTGGCCATTAAATAGTCCAGTTTCCTTTAATATAGCTGTGATTGACAGACACTGATTTAAATATAATTTAATACTGTCAAGCCTGTGCATAGTTGCTGTTTATCTGTTTCTGCCATACAAAAATTGCAGATGCTGCTTCTCATAATGTGCTTTATAACCATCTTTGTTTCTGTAATCTCTTTCAGAAGAATCTCTCCTAAAGAAAGAATGGAAGATGCACCAAAGGCCTTGAGAGAGGAGAACAAGAGAAGAGCGGAGAAAATAATTGAAGAGGCCCTAGAAAAAAATCAGAAGGCCAACCAAGAGAAAGCCTTGAAACGGAGGTTAATGATGGAGGAACATTATGAACAAATAGACACCCTTGCGGGCTACATGGTCCAAGATGTAAATATGTACGTTTCTTCTCTGATTTCTTCTCAGTTTGTGGGAACAGAAGACACAGTAACATTGTTTGACCCTCTGTGTTTTGTCTTGTGTGTTTTTGTGTAGTGAAAAGAAGATAGACCTCCTGCAAAAGATTGTTGACACCAATTATATCCGCATCAAAGAAGCCCAGAAGGAGAAAAACTGGCTGCTGAAACTAAAACATGGCACTTCCTTGAAGATCATAGTAAGTGAAGAATGTGTCTTAAGTAAAACTGTCGAACCCTCACACTCATCCAAATATGATAATAGACTGTACAACTGAGCTCAAACATTACTTCTTTTCTCTCCAGAATGAACGGATGACAGAGATGATCTCAGAGATCTGCAGCAGCAGGGAAGGTGTTGAAGGGATTGTCTACCATCCAGCCCTTCATTTAAAGGAGGAAGCAATGGTGGACTGCTGTTTGGACGCCTGCGAGTTTATTAAAAGCCACGAGCTCCAAACAACAGTGAAGCAGCGCTTGACAGATCTCCAGTTCCAGTGAGATATAAAAATGCTTTACTTTATAAACCTAATGATGATCAGAAGTGGTTATAATTCTATTCAAATGTGGCCAACTGGAGGATTAAGTGGCCCTTTGAAACCTCTTGATAATCTTACTATTGCTTTCTATTTTTCACAGACAAAGTCAACAGGAGAAAACCTTGAAGGAATGTAAGATTGATGAATGGAGAAAACATCGAGGACAGACTGGCAAATGTCTGGAAATGGCACTCGCGCCTTCTGTGATTATAGTAAGTGTCTTGATCATCAAATACTGTACCATCGATCAAAAATGTGCGACTAAGTTTTATCATGTTTTTATTGCAGACTGGAAGAAAGCTGATGCCACTCAGCCCACCTCCAAGAGCTGTAAAAAAAGCGGAACTGGTTAAACTGCCTTCTCAAGACCTCAAGAAAAAATGTTCCTCTATCTACCTCAATTGAAGAAACAAAGGCTCTCTCCTGCTCTGTTATACTTCGTCTCAACAGCAGACATCTTCATCGAAATACTTGTGTTTCCTAACTTTGCTAGTATGTAAATCAGGGCAGGGTTAAGCATAGTCATTTTTCCACTAGACTGACAGTTGCTCCTCTATCCAATCAGTGGAAGGGGGGAGTTGACGTCACTAATGGGACGCGTGGACATTTCAAATATATTTTGTCAAATACCTCATACCGACTGAAATCTGAAGTTACAGTATATAAATGTTTGAGGAATTTGAGGGGAAACCCCTGTGATCACAGTCAGATATCTGAAACAAATCTGAGAACTTCTTCATCCTCCACAGACAGTAACAGTTCCAACTCATTCAAAGTTTAGAAAGGTACCATAAATATCCTCAATACAGACCAACATGCCTTCACAGTGGTTCATTCAAAATCATATCGAATCATATATACGCGACTAGAAAAAAAATTGTGCACATATAGAACAAAAATAATGACTTTATTTAACGGTTTCTCCTCCCCAGTGTCAGTAGGGTGTGCGTTCAGGTGTCGTGCTT
>CAIGQV010000260.1:598759-614112 GCA_903798115.1 Danio jaintianensis | reverse complement strand
ATACCTCATACCAACAGAAATCTGAAGTTACAGTAGATAAATGTATGAGGTATTTGATATAAAACTCCTGCCATCAGAAAACAGCTGTCTGTTCATTCCAATAGCCCAGCCACAGCTGCCTGATGATTATCAAGCTATGAGAATAACTTAATCTAAAACAAAAAGATAATGACTTTATTCAATCGTTTCTTCTCCTCCTCGGTGTCAGTAAGGTGTTCGTTCATGTGTCGTGCTTGGTCGCGCCTCTGACGTATTACATCAGATGGGCCTGTGCTTTATATCAATCAGAGGAAGTCGCGCGTGGACATCTGGGGGACGTACGTCACTGCACAGTGCTCATGAACGCGCACAATATACTGACACTCAGGAGAAAAACATATTCTCGTAGATTGATAATATTCTTTTTGAACCACTGATGGCATGTGGTCTGTTTTGAGGATGTTGTTTGGTACCTTTCTGGACTTGGAAAGAGTTGGGACCATTGCTGACTATGGGGACGATGAGGGAGCTCTCAGATTTCATCTACAATATCTTGTGTTCCGAAGAACACAAGTGAACATTTAATAACAATTGTTATTTTTGGTGTCATTGGGTAGCCAGCTGACACAAAATATATATTTTTTTGTCAAATACCTCATACCAACAGAAATCTGAAGTTACAGTATATAAATGTATGAGGCACAAAACCCCTGCGATCTGAGTCAGGTGATAATTTTTTCTGTAAACCAACGTTTTAAGCCTGCCCTGATTGAAATGAGACTACTGGCAACATTAGGAAAAGCAAGTGCTGAATGAGGAAAACTAGCGAATGGAAAAGACCATTAGCGCTCAAAAAAATAAATAAAATATGAGTGAAAAATTTGTTGTTTTCTTTCTCACCCAAAATGTCGATACAAATAAAATGTTAAAAAGGTTACCCCTTATTAAAGTGATTTCTGCATAATAGGTCCCCTTTAAGTGCAATAAAACAAATTGTAACAGGCTAAATAGTAATAGAAATTATATGAGAGCCTTCATTCATCAGAGAAATTAAGATCATCACGGAGATCGACAGCAGTCGTCAACTGTTAAATCTGGAATCCAGCAGCATCTTCCTCCTTTCTTCAGCACTAGACCAGCGGATCAAGCAACTGAAATTGCATTTTGTCTAATTTTCCAGATGTATTGAATCCTGACGTTTAATGGACGATTCATATTCAAGATTAAATGTGAATTATTTAGCAAGGGATGCCAGGTCAAAATTGAAAAACCAATGGCAAGTCACTGAACGGACATTCAGATAATCAAATATCCTGCTCCAGCCCTAGTCATTAGTCTATGGTTATAATTCAATTCAATTCAATTCATCTTTATTTCTATAGCGCTTTTACAATGTAGATTGTGTCAAAGCAGCTTCACATAGAAGATTATAGTGAATTGGAATGGTGTCCGTTCAGTTTTTAGAGTTTAAGTTCAGTTCAGTGTGGTTTAATTTTCACTGCTGAGAGTCCAAACACTGAAGAGCAAATGTATAACTGAAATGTATATAATAGAAACAAAGGGTGAAGCTGATTGGATGGTTTCTGTCACATGAAGGGTGAAGCTGATTGGATGGTTTCTGTCACATGATGCGTGGTGTGCTTGCTGCATTCTGAAAAGTTCCGATATTTTCAGCTGTAGGTGTGCCCGTAAAAAGCAAGCATGTCACTCTCTATTTCTGTGTGCTTTCCACACATCTTTATTTGGAATAACAAACTTGAGTATGCAATAGACATCATATGTGAACAGCCCCTTAATTCATGCAAGTTAGGCTATGTCCACACGTACAAATTTATAAACTGAGTTTTCCCTGCTTTCATTTAAAAAAAACAAAAAAAACTCATTCACATGAAAACACAAGGGTACACCGAACTAACAGGCGATATTAACACTTATGCTGGGCTCACACCAAACAGGAAATTAGTATTTTCACAAGTAAATTGCATACTAGACAATGCAAACATGAGAACTGAGGCAGATTACCGTCCCACGGCCGAACGACACCGAGTACACAGAGCGTGTGGAATTTGCCTCATACATTGTGCTGGATGCCTTCATTTAGTACCCTTATTAAATAAAGAAACCAGGATCCTCTCTTCACTTTATTTAATGTCTTTCACAAGGTATCTTGATGGGTTCTGCGAATGAAGCCAATGTCCACTCCAGGAAGAAAATTAATAAAATAAATTCAGTGAAAAAGATAAATAAAACAGATACAAGAACAAAACAAAATCATTTACTTTATTCTCCGTTGAGAATAAAGGGCCTAAGACTTACAGTATACAGAAATCTAAGCATGCTGCTGGTCTGTCTGTCCCAGCCTTTTATACAGTATTCAAGCCCTTGAATACAGATGTGCCTTTAATGTTTTAAGTTATCACTGCTGATATACTTATCTATATGAAGATAGCCTGTAGTATATTTCTAAAAATGTTACTCAACATTTGGGCAGTCTATATAACATTATAGAAGCCATGTATAATATGACAACAGAGTTTGTCCAGCAGAGTCGAGGGGTGCGGCCTGAGCCCAACCCTGTTTAAAGGTGCTGTATGTAAGTTTTTGACTCTTCTTAAACATAAAAATACCATAATATATTTACAGATATTTAAGAAACATGCTTAGTGAACATTCTTGTTTATCTGAAAAAACAATGCTAAACTTTGAAAATGTCTGTTACGTGCCGGAACGCTGTTTTTGTTTTGGTTCTTTTAACCCGCCCACTGCCACTTTAGCCAATTATATTTCAGCACCTTGTTGGAAAACCGCGTATTTCATTCATTAAGTCAGAAAGGTTCTCAAAGCAGGTGCCTGTGACCGAAATGCGACCTCCGGTGGACAGTAGCAGAAATGAGACGCAGATTCAGAGTTCCACATGAGGTTATTAATTAGCAAATAATATAAATATTACGAACATAAACATTAGATGATCAGGTTACATTGTAACCCCGTGTCCTAACAACATGTTACATGACAAGATTTGCAGTGATAAGCAATTTGGATGAAACACGACAGAATTTTTAAATCTAATTAATACATATTAAACCTCTTTAACATTATTAAATGTAGATGCTGAATCACTGATATGTGTTGGCTTGCACTGAGTCACAGTTCTAAAGTTTAATTTCAAACGGTTTATTTTATTTTCAAGATCTGAGGTGAACTGTCTGCTGCTGCTTTCAGTAGTATGGCAGTAAATGTCATGTAAAATGGCATTTAAACTCACATTGTTAGCATTTAACACTGATCATTGTCAGTTTTCTGTTGTTCAGCTGCAAGAAATAGAAGCCGTTTCTAATATATCAATTCAAGGTGTTGGTTAGAACAAAAACTCCTTCTATCTCGTGCCGTTGCTTTTATTTAGAACACAATTTAAATCAGCCTTTAGGCTCAATCTGGCAACCTGCGCTTGCGTTTGTTTTGATCCAGGAATGCAATACCTAGTTCAACCACTGGGTGTCAAACTTACTTACTGCACCTTTAAAGAGCTGCTATTCTCATCTAAAGCATTGTAATATTGTCTTTAAAAATGCATGTGTCCATCCCTGGGATCTTTTTGGAGAATTAAAGCAATTAAAAGACAAACGTTGTCTGACTTTATTCAATTTCAGTCTTCACATTAAAATATATTCTTTGTAAACAGGAAGAAAATAATTTGCCATTACAGCCTCCACACAAAACAAAAACAAATGATAAATCTAAGGCCAGGGCACAGTTCTAACTCCACGCTTGGGTTTCTGTGAAATTTATGCAGAAATTCAAGTTACTTTTTCCTGCAACTATATACTGCCATATGTTATGGTGTCATGTATGAAGAATTATTATTTTTTTCTACAGCAGACTTTACTTGATGATAATCCTCAAAAACAGAGCCAAAGGGGCAGAGCATCACGGCAAAGCCAACAAGATCTGGATGACCTGAGAAAGGAGATGTCAGCTATGAATACACACTTTTGTATCACAAGTTTAAAGTTTTGTGAGTGGCTGGATTTACTGTTGCACTGGATGATAGACAATGGACTGTAGATGTGTGTTCTTACTCTGTTGCCTGTCTTTTTGTCCGTTTAGTTAACTCCAGCAACTACCAGCCTTGCTAGATGCTCTCAACACATGCCTTTATGGACACAGAACACACTAAAGTAAGCTACATACTCACTTTTAAACTGCAAATGATTTTTAGTTGTTTTCTGTGCTGGTTTGTGAGTATGCTAGACTTCATGGCCAGCTGTATTATTCGTATTAATGTAAATTGGCTCATATTACAACTCTCCTAGAATTAAAACAGTTGAATTATGTTATGCATTTACCTAGTTAACTACCTGGAGAGTATTTATATAGAGAGTATAGTTCCTAAACATATATGCCTAGAAAATAGCAACCTTTTATTTTCTGTTGGTCAGTACACAAAGTTACTACAGAAGATTCAAGCTTTAAATAGGAAAATTATCAAAACTGTTAAAGTGCTCACAACGCTAGACCTGGAGATCGGCTAAATGGATTGAAAAATTGGTAGAACAACTGTTTAAATATAGATGACTTGTAAAATGAGCATATTTTCCAAACGAAAGTGGAGTACTCCTTTGACTAGATTACTAAAAGGACATACAGTATGTGCTGTTAAATCTATTTCAGAATAGATAGCAAATTAAATTTAACCAAAAGTTTTTGAGCTGTCTTATATTAGTGCAGAACAGAATGTATAAAGTCAACTAAGTCACAAATATTTAGCAAAAACACTACAAGAGGCATAAAGATTATCATGTACACTCAAACATACCAATGGGTTGTTCAAGTTTTACTTGTGGAAAACCTGTTGGATGTCACACTGGGAAATTTTCAAGAAAAAAACTACATTATTCTTAGATATTGTCTGTATTTTTGATAATATCTTGTCAAAATGATTGTTTAGTGCAGAAAATACTGATTTACAGTGATTTACACTGAAAAGATTGTCCCTAACATGTGTAAGAGTAACAAGAGTTTGAGCTGTTTATGAACTATTTCACATCCAGAGATGAAGGACCAATGATAAAGTTTCCTCAAACAGCTGCCTTAATCTCCACGTTTGTGCCATTAACAGTGTCAATGGGTCATGGAATTATCATGGGATTTTGAAAGGTCTATTCCAGTCATTTAAAGTCTGGGAATTTTGCATATATTTTCCAGACTCATGGAATGTTATGGATTTTTCTGTCAAAAAAAAGTAAATTTTACTTTCCAACACCAAGCAACAGAAGTAGTTTTGTTTTGCAACAATTGAATAGAAGTAAATGAGAAGTCTTGACATATTTGAGTTACAATGGCTGTGCCAAAAATATGATGGATAGGTCATGGATACTGAGATTTTTAATTTGTGAAAATCAGGGAAAAGTCTGGGAGTTTGACATTTGTGGTAAGAGTGGAAACCCGAGATTAATTGTAGTTGGGTTAAAGTAACTATTGTATATCTTAATATAAAAGGAGCAATAGGGTATATGCAGAAGTATGCGGAAAGACTATTAATTTTTCAATAACCTGGGTCAAGTGCTTCCGGTGAACCGTTCGCAGTTACAAAATTGGACTGTGGTGGGAAACCGGAGGACCCAGAGGAAACCCACGCGAACACGGGGAGAACATGCAAACTCCGCACAGAAATGTCAACTGACCAAGCCGGGACTCGAACCAGCAACCTTCTTGCTGTGAGGCGACAGTCCTAACCACTGAGCCACCATGTCGCCTAAATTCAGATATTTGTCTGCAATTTTTTATATGTAATTATCTGGAAGAGAGACACATGCACAGGATAATTGTGTGTATGGTAATACTTACGCACTTACATACTTTTGCGAAATGTACTTGGAACACATTTACAACAATTTCTGTGCAACATTTTATAAATGAGACCAATGATCTTTGTGAAGTTTCACAAACTAATTTCGAGAGGAGCACGTGATATGAACGACGACAGCTGATACCTATCGCTAATCATTAGCCAACCTATCAGATCATTACAAATCACTATAAATACCCTGCCAAAAAATCTCATTCTCTATCTTCATTTTCGGAAACCCCCCCCTCCTCCCCTATCATTCCCCTATCCTTCTCCCTGATTGGGCGACACGGCGACTCAACGAGAAAACCAAGGTTCAAGTGCTATTTGAACCAGTGGGTACTCTCTGAGCAGAGTTTGCATGTTCTCCCCGTGTTCGCGTGGGTTTTCCCCGGGTACTCCGGTTTCCTCCCACAATCTAAAAACATGCAGTCACAAGCACTTAAACACACACGTACCGCATTAATTAGAACCAAAGGGAGGCTTTCGAGAAACACCTGATCTCGTATCCCTCCTAATGCTCATTGACCAGGCGGGAACCTTGGGCTCACCTATCTCCGAGCTCAGGGTTCTCTCCCGGGACAGCATGCCAAATCTGCTATCATAGTCGAGCATTATCTAAGTGCGAACTCTTGAAAAGGTCATACTCCTACTTCAGCACTTTATGGCCTCAACTGTTAATCCCCGTCATAAGAGGCATTGTCAGTAACAATGTAATTGTAAGTGTTTAAATCTTTTTAAAGAAAACACTTCTTAAGGAAAGCCACAACAGCATGGGCCAGTGGTCTCAAACTAAATTCCTGCAGGGCTACAGCTCTGCACAGTTTAGCTTCAACAAACTCCAATTCACCCCTGCTAAACAGTCTCTAGTAGTCTTGAACACCTTGATTAGTTGGATCAGCTGTGTTTGATTAGGGTTGGAGCAAAATTGTGCAGAGCTGCGACCCTCCTGGAATCGAGTTTGAGACCTATGCCATGGGCTATAGTTTTGGAATCTCCTCCTTCCAAGTCAACAAGCCCTAGAAATCTTTATACAATTGTCTGCTTGTTGTAAATAACCCCCAGATAGTTAGAAAAGCTTACATCCGTGGACTCATTGAGGAGGAAGCCGAAATGGTGGTCACCAACATCAGCAACCAATTTTTTTTTTAGGAAATATGGTGGTACACCATTTCTGTACACTTTGTGGGCAGCAGCAGTGGAGTCTGATAAAACCATCTATTATGATCACATCCCAGAATGCTATGATGGCCTCAGCCTTGTACAGCCAGTTTTTTTTAACCATGAATAGTAGTTTGTTTTGGGTCAATATACTATAAGGATTTGCCATTTGTGTATGCTTCCAAGTTATCATTTGTTTTTTAATATCACTAAGCTTGGCATAGAAATCAGCTTTACAATAAAGGCAATATGTCTATGTATCATTAATAAAGTAATAAATTCAACCAGCCCTTGAATTCAGGGTTTGATTCACACTTATTCCTGTATTTTTGAGTATTGACCTTACTCTTCACACACTTCTGGTTTCATTGCGCACTAAACTTATCTAGAATCTCAATAAAAATAAATAAATAAAATAAAAAAACGGGGAGGTTTGGCTGTCTTGTTATCTCATCTTAGTCAGAGTCTCTGTCTGCTCATTAGTTATGTGCGGATGTCAGTTATATCTGCAGGCGCTGCGGAGAATCCGTGGGTCGGGTAATAATAAAAAAATACATTATAATAAATTGCGGTTGGAGTAATTATTAATGATTTTTGCTTGTATTTTTTAAACACATTCTGCAAAATACGAATGTGTTTTTAATGCAATTTTCATCAGGCAAACGGGCCCCAATTTGCACTCTAATTAAAAAAAAATAAAAATACAATTTGAAAAAAATACGCGCGTGGTAGAAGTCCATTTGTTAAAGCAGAAATGGAGGTGAAACAGATTCGAGAGAAACTTAAAAAGAAGAATTAAAAACAAAACAAAAGAAAGGAAAGAAAAGTGCTGTGTGGGAGCGTTTTAGCGAAGTGGTTAACAAGAATGAATCAAGTGCTGGGTATGTAATATGCAACGGCTGTGAAGCAATGTATGTATATGAAAGCCACAATACCGGTACCTCAAATATGAAACATCATGTCTGTGCTAAATCGAAAGGCCAGTCAAGTCAAAGTCAGACAAGCACTTTAAGTTCTTACATTTGTAAGGACAGCAAAAAAATACCACTGGGATGGGTGTACCTGTGCTTCCTTGATATACGCCCCTTCAATGTTGTCTCTGGCAAGGGATTCCTCCAAGTTGGCCCGAAGACTAATAAACATCGGTGCCAAGTACGGTGAAGTTGATGCTATGCTATCATCATATTCATTTGAAAATGACAAAAATGTCTAAAGACAAACTTTTGTTTTTATAAATAAATGTTCATTTAAAACAGTTTACGATTAGCGTATTATTTTACTATCAGATTAGCTAGACTATAGACAGGAGTGCGTATGAATGGAAGTCTATGGGGAGAAAAGTCCAGTGTGACCGCGGCTTAAGACAACATAACAAATAATCAACGGCCAAAATGCTCTAACTGTCACGGTTTATGGGTCTGTGTGTTCTTTATGTATGTTATGTGTCATGCCATGTGTGTTGTCGTGTGCGAGGGTGTGTGTTTGTTTACCTTTTGTACTGACAGCGTGCTCTCGTATCAGCTGACCTTATCAGCGTCCTCTAGCTGATTCCTGCTGGTTATCAGTCCGTTGTTTGTTCTTGTTTCTGTCTGTTTGTCTCTCAGGATTCTCCGCAGTCTGTTCATCGGATGACGACTTCGTTTGGCCTTTTGGCATTCTTTGATTTTGGACTTCTGATTCATTTATTAACATAACGTAATCAGCAAAACAATCCAAAATGACAAGAGATGGGGAGCCCAACAACATAATAAATAACAACCAAACAAACCAAAAGCAGGTTGGGACTTCCCACTCCAAACTAAAGTCAAAAGGAGAACACAACAATAAAGCAGTCAGAAACTGTGGTGGTGTGGAGGAATGTACGAGAACCATAAGTCCGCCTCCTTCCATTTTAAAAGCCTGGCGTCACCAAAATCAACCAATAGAAAACCGAAAAATACAAACAAGATCAATTAAAAGTAATAATTACAGGCAGGAGTGAATGCCACACGTAACACCCAAAATACACAAATGATGGGGTGACATTTTTTTATAGACCATTGATGTTTATTCAGATGTGTTGTAAATGTTATAAAATCCTTCCTAGGATTAGGTTTTAGGAGGAATGTCGCCAGTGCACACTTTAGTCCCAAACAGAACCAGTGGACAAAAATGTATTTCCCATATAAGTGTCCCATATTACCCATGCAGGGCCCAAGTGACAGGCCACCAAAAACTCACATGGGGCCTATTTGGAAATGTTGGCTGGGATGCTCTTTAAGCTCTAGTTCACACAGAGTCTGACTGGCATGAGGACATTCTATCCTTCTTCCATTTTTGCTCAGGTACAAAGTAGTCTTTAATTAGCACTTTAAAGGTATTTATTTACTTTTACATGCCTTTTATGGCTAAGCACATAAAAAATAATTCATGTTTGTTTTTGTTTTATTTATGTTCATTTTCTTTGCTGCCACTCAAATACTGAAATTGGACCTGTGCTCCCCCGAAACCCATCAGCTTATCAACAACCGTGCTTCCAAACCGGTTGCTGTCATTACTTCCTTGGGACAGTTTCTGTTGCAGCTCCATCCTGCGTTCCTCCAACTGACCACTTTCAGTTGCAACCAGTCATACTTTTCCTTCCTTCTCCTTTTCTCTGCCATCCTTGGCTTGTTGGACAGAGGAGATGGCTGAAGGGACAGAGGTGATGACTGTGGAGATGTAGATGAGGACTGCTCAGATGTAGACAACCGTGCAAATGTAGACAGCGCAGATGGAGGCTATACCTGGTCATTGTTGTTGGTTGGAGGTTTCACCAAATTTGTGCCAGAATCGGTTTCCTCCTGCTAGGAGAGAAAATATTGTAAATTTGTAGCCTATGATTCATACGGCTGATGTATTCAGTGTTTATGAACAGAGCTATGAATATGGCATTCCAATAATGGAAACAATATACTGAGTTTGTATGCTCCAAAAACTACATATATTTAACTTGCTTTTACATATATAGTGAATTTGCATACCATTTACACATGCATACATGCCTGTTTTAACAAAAAAGTTACCTTTGCACAGAACAAATGCCATTTACAATGTGAAAGTATTGCTTAATTATTTTAGCTGAATGCTAGATTTAAAATGACATGTAGGTACAAAAAACAACAACAACAAAACACATGCTTTATTTATATTTCCCTGTTTGTTTAATAATCAGAATTTTAAAGTACTTTATATAGCTAGCTAGCTGAAATATAACAAAGGTTCACAAGGAAGGCGCTATATTCACCCCTATATTTGTGCTTATATTTAGTATTAAGCCTTGTTAGCTAATTTTTATATAGACAGGCTGATACGTTAGCTGGCCCAAACATAACAAAGTGATTCAGAACGGGCATGCTATGTTTACATATACACTCAATTAATTTCTAAGTAGCTTTGCTAGCTATATTGTTAGACTTGTAGACTAGGACATGCCTTTTTATTTGTATTTCTCTCATATATTTAATATTTTAGCATAGCTAACGTTACCTTTTGTTGTTAGTACATAAATAGATAGCTAACCTAAACACAGAGGTTCACAAAGGACAGGTTATATTTACCTTATCGTTATAGTTAGACTCTGTCCCGGTGTTTCACATGAGGTGACAGCCACGAAAGAAAATAATAAAAGGCCGCGAGTTTTTTTTCCCTCGAGGATCACTGCTCCTTGTGGTATATTCGGCGACCTCCAAACCTACATTCGAAGAAATTTCTGTCCAGGAATTTGCTGCCTTCTGGCAGTCTTTGTATTCGGTGAAAGAGGAGTCATACAGATGGCTGTATTTCCTTACTTCTTCGATGATTCTCTCTGTCAACTGATCCATGTTCGCTTGTTTGTCTTTGCTGAGTTTCTGATTTTTAAAAATGGCGGTAGAGATGAGCAAGTCGGAAATGCGTGCGACGCTACAGCAGAAATGCATGTGACGCTATCAGGCTGACCAATCACAGAACTCAACGCGTCGTCACGATGTGTAAGTTACATTTTTATACGCAGAAGTATAAATCAGTAAAATATATCCAAAGGAATTTTTTTAACATTTAACTTCCAACCTAAATCTCTTCACATGTCTGGTCATGTTTGTTAGTTTGTTTTTGTGGTTGCAGGGGATTTCACCAAAATGAAAGCCTGCTGTCCATGATATTGGACTTTTGTCATCCAATCAAACAGCTGTGATGCACTAGACATTAAATATGTCTGTCCATTATGATTATGGTTTTGATGTAAAAGAGATAGTTTACCCAAAAAAACAATTTACTCAGTATTTACTCTCTATATTTTTTATGAGTTTCTTTTTTTCCCCCTGTTGAACACCAAAGAAGAGCTGAAAACCTGTAATCATTGACTTACATAGAAGAAAAGACAAATACTATGTAAATCAATAGTTACAGGTCTCTTCAAAAGATCGTTTGTGCTTAACAGAAAAAAGAAACTCAACATTTGAATCAAGTAAAGGATGAGTAAATGACATAATTTTTTTTTTTTGGGTGAACTATTATTTATTTTTTTTATAATGTTTTTTCATTATAATGTACAGTGGGTTTTAATAATGTGCAGACCATTGAACTTATTCTTCACATAAAAAGCAGGTGCAGCCATTGGAGTTTTTTTTTAGGCTCGAGACCTCCAGTCTCATTCACTTCCATTGATTTTTAGACATTAAAAACAGCTTGTTATCCTGCTTGATGTTGCAAACTGATCTTTCCTTAGTGCAAAAACACGAAAATGTAGAATTTCTGTACTCAGAGTGAAATAAGAGATTGTACAAATACTTTTGTTTAAGAAACATGAGGTCTTTAAAATGGTAATATGAACCCTGAGCTATAGACGTAATGATAGTTTTGTAATGATATTTTTTTTTTTTTAACTTGTCTTCTCTTTAGTCTCCTGATGGATCTGGTCACAAAAGTAGCAGATCTACTATCGGTGTGTGTGTGTGTGTGTATATATACACAAACACACATATAATTATATATTTGAGTATATGTACATGCGCGCACACACACACATTGCATACACCCATATTTCATTAAATAACCAGACCCCCTAGTTTTTCTCGATTTTCCAACGCAAAACCAACATAAAGTCACATTTTATTTTTTTTTGCGATCCTGCAAAATTCTTAATTTAAATTAAATTATCTCATAAAACATCCCATTAAAACCATATTATCAAATTATTTTTATTTCAGTTTGCAATTAATTGTTTTACTTTGTCGATCTGCTCGAGGTTAGACGTTGGTTTCACACACACAAGTTCGCACGCGATGTTTTAGATCTTGACAAGAGACCAAAATAAAGAAGCTTTATTTCATGATTTGTGTCATGTATGAAGATTGCACATCTAACATATATATATATATATATATATATAAAATCTTCCTTCATTGAAAATACAGTTTAAATGATCAATTTCCTAGATTCTAAGTGTGAACATACCACTCTACATGATGTTCTTCATTGCCGGAAACATTCATTCCTGAAGACAGCTGGTAACATGCATCAAATCTGAACAATTACAGAAATATACATTTTGCATTACATTAGAAATGTACTATACAGCAGTCAAGATTTTTATGTGGATCAAAGAAGTTTTTTTATATTGTATTGTTTTTTAAGTCAACAATGGGTGTTGTCCAATAGCTTTTAGGACCACTTTAGTGAAAGGTTTTGATCCACTTCAAATGTTGGCTACTGTGCAGGGTTCATACGGTCATGGAAAACCTGGAAAAGTCATGGAATTTTGACATGGCATTTTCCAGGCCTGGAAAAGTTTTGGAAAAACAGAAAAGCCCACAAAATTTTGGAAAAGTCATGGAAAACAGATATCTGTATTCTTGAATATAGGTTAGTTGTCTTTACTTCGTTTCTGTCCTTGGCCAATCACATACTCTCACATTATTAGTGCGGTGTGAGCATTATCTAAATCAATTTTACATAGATATAAATATAAGCTGAAACTAAATAGATTGTTGCTTGTTTTACGATATGCTGTAATAAATTTGAACATGCATTGTTTTTCTTTTACCATGTATATATAGACATTGCATGAAACATTAGGTCATGAAAATTTACTTGAAAGTCTTGGAAAAGTCATGGAATTTTAGTAGTAAAAATGTGTATGAACCCTAACTGTAGTCATTTTAAACACGTGTAGGCTGCCTCAAACCTGGTTGTACTGCCAAGGAACTTCAACACATGGAGAGTTGAAGTATTCTCTAGACTTCACCCTCACAGCAATGGCCTCCAATTCAGTACAGCCACAGGATCAGCACACATCCAGCTGTGGAGGGAGGAATCCATTGACCCCATCTCATAAAATTTCTTGCAAATTGTTTTCTATATTGCATGGCATCAACTCTATCACTCTGTGGTAGACATGGAACTGAGCTGCCATGATGCCAAATGCGTTTTCCACAATCCACCTGGCATGTGACAGACAAAAATGAAAGATCTGCTGGTCAACAAGGATTGCTCTTGCTGGGTATGGACGGAGAAGATGTTTTTGGAGGAGAAATGCTTCATCTGCTACTGGTGTTGACCATTTGGGAGGGGTTCATCTGCTGATAGACTAAGTGTTCCTGACAGCTCTTCCAAAAGCACTGGCAGACAATGAACCACCATCACTACTCTTGCCATAGCCACCAATGTCTACCAGGCATAGAATCACCACTGCCAGAAGAATGGAAAATTTCTCTTTGTAGTTATAAAAAAAGGGACCCTGAATTAGCAGGAGCATTAATTGTAATGTGCTTACCATCAATAGCACCCAGGGTGTGTGGAAAAGCACATTTAGCAGAGAGACCCTCAACAATCTCTCTCTAATCTGATTCCTGAGGCACTGGCATGTACTTTCCCACCAAACTCTCCCAAATGGCCATAGCTACAGATGCCACAATTTCTAACTACAGTGGATTTGCCCACCCTGAAGCTCTTGGGTGTTGCTTGGTAGGAGTCACCAGTTGCCAAAAACCTAAAATTAAAGAAAGAATTTGAAAGAATTTAGTTTTTCTTTTGACAACAAATATTTTACTGAATGTGATGGAACATTTTATTTGTAATTATATTATTAAATTAATACATAATTCTTGTGATGTGGCACCGTAAATTATGCCCAATCCCAACTCTACCCCTTAACCCTTCCCCTTACCCCTGGTTTTGCGTGTTTACGTGAAGGGGTAGGGGAAGGGCTTGATAGCCCTTGAAACACACACTCAAAACCAAGGGGTACGAAAATTTCCTAGAATACACCAGCTACAAAGGCAACATGGCTGCACACGTGAGCCACTGATGCACAAATTGAATTGTTTTGGCATTATTAAGAATTTTAACAACAAACAAGCTGTAGGGACTCTGGTGGAGTTAACAAGCATCATTTCCAAAGCATTGTGGCACCTCATTGTCTCCTTCCTAATTAAGCATCGCCCAGAGCTTTTTGTGCTGTTTCTGTTATTAAAATATTACACATTGAATTATGGACGATGACGTCATCAGCCCCCCCAACAATGCTCCAAATTTATCCAAAATAGTCTTGTTCGTTTGTGCTTCATTTGTGCTGGTTTGTGCCGGTGAATGTTCCGTCTCTGCTGTTTTGGTTTTTGAGATAATAGCGGTCATGCAGCCCCACCACATGCTTCAAATTCACCCCAAATAGTCTAGTTTGTTTGTGCTGTTTATGTTATTAAACTATTACACATTGAATTATGGACGATGGTGTCACCAGCCCTCGACATGCTCCAAATTTATCCAAAATAGTCTCGTTTGTCTCTACTTCATTTGTGCCGGTGAATGTTCCGTTTGTGCTGTTTTGGTTTTTAAGATATTAAAATAATATTTGTAGGTCATTCAGTGGTCACGCAGCCCCACCACATGCTTCAAATTCACCGCAAATAGTCTCGTTTGTTTGTGCTGTTTATGTTATTGAAATATTAAACATTGAATTATGGATGACGATGTCACCAGCCCTCGACATGCTCAAAATTGATCCAAAATAGTCTCATTCGTTTGTGCTTCGTTTGTGCTGGTGAAAGTTCCATCTGTGCTGTTTCTGTTATGAAAATATTACACATTTTATTATGGACGATGACGTCACCAGCTGCTTATAAACTGCTTTAATTACAGCCGAAATAAAACAAAACAAGACTTTCTCCAGAAGAAAAAATATTAGCAGAAATACTGTGAAAAATTCCTTGCTCTGTTAAACATAATTTGGAAAACATTACAAAAGAAAAATAATAATTCATAGGAGAGCTAATAATTCTGACTTTAACTGTATGTATATAACCACTCCAATTTAGTGGAAATGGGCTATCAGCTGTTCAGAGCGGATCGCGACAGAGAATCAACGCGG